>JANHGB010046651.1:0-16644 GCA_026283785.1 Coracopsis vasa
CAGATGTACAGCCAGTACAATACCTGCTCGTACACCTCTCCACACACTTCAACACCAGTTTATCTCCTCTTTGGTAGAGATGATTTCCAGGTCCTCACAGGACGATGACAGTGGGCAGAGAGTTAGAAAGCAAATTCAGTTTGCATTAACCACACAGTGTAGGCACAGCTCTGATTGCAGTGACACATTTTTTACAGTCATTTTTTGCTCATCACTATATATATATGTGGGTCTCACACCGGTAGCTGGAGTTTTCAACTAGATGAACTACTTCATCCCATTCAGCTAGAGACGTGGCAGAATTTGAGGACAGAAAGATTAAGAAATTAGCTCAAGACCACTGAATGTCTTGCCTGAAGCTACTATCAGTTTCAGAATGGGATTAAACGTTTGGATTCCTCCTGTATCTCCTCAAAATGATGTGTTATGAAAACAAGCAATATCCCAGCAGCAGATGGGGATGCACAGACCATTGCCCTGCTCTGGCTGAACTCCCTAAGAAAGAAAACCCACGTTAAGTCAAAGAGGAAGCATATGGGAGCTTTCAGGAAAAGTCTCTAAGCTTTTGGCTTTGAAACTCACTGTTTGTAGTCAGTTTTATTTACATTCTTTTTATCTAGCTCATCTCTAGGTTCGCATAGTGGGAGTCAATTCAACTTCAATCAGACTGAACAGGAACAGACTGGAACTGGCTGAATTCTTCTGAAAACCTCCCTTGTGGCAAAGTAGTTTTATCCTTCCCTATAACACAATTGCAGACCCAAGGTAAGATGCCATAAATCCTCCCAGTACAGTCCTGCTGAGGACAGGAAGGGGAGTGGGGAGGAAAAGAAAGTAGCATAGGGCTGCAACTTTATGTCTAAAGTATGAATCTGAAATATGTATCAGATTTAGCCTGTCTTGACCACATTTTAGTGGTTATAAAACAGGAGTGGAGCTGCTTTGTGCATTGTGCACAAGGAATTCAAGCTGTCTTCAATCCACAGTTGTACATATACATTTCCAACTGACTTCAGCCTTTGCTTTTAGAAGGTAAACATTTATCCATATAAACCTATGTTTGTCTATAAGTGGTTTCTTGATTGTTCCTAAAGGTGTTACAGCAGTTTTCTGTCTCGGGCAGTGCAAAAGCTTAATGAAACACTAATTTTAGGAGCAGTTATATTGGCTCACGAGCCCTGTGAAAGTTTAAGCTTGAAGCTTAGAAGCTAGAATCAAACCATACATAAAGGAAAAATGCTTCCAGTGAAGTGTAACCTCCTTAAATGCACAATGCAAACTCTATCCAGCACACAGGCCCAAGTCAGCCAAACCCATTTGTAACACTTCTAATGAAATGGCCTGTATTCTTGCAGTTGTCAGGACAAACAGTGCTTCCATTGTGGATGTGGTAATTTTGCTCAGTGGCACATTAGAGAGGTCTGGCTCTGCAGGCTTTCGTAAGAAATATGAAGGATGTTTGGAACTTGTTTGCTGTAATTTTTGTCAATTTTTAATCTTCCAAACAATGAGGCCTATTCTCTGAGTGTGTTTCCCACTGATGGTAACTGGGATGTTGCACTGCAGCTTGGACGGATTCCAGTCCTGTTGCTACCAGCGCTGCCAGCTCTTGTAATTACACTGCAGCACTCATTCTCCATGGCAATTTCCCTGGAGCCTCAGCTGCTGGAATCATGAAACAGTGTGAAAAATCTCTGTTAAAAAGAATAAGACTTGAGGCAGCGAGGCACTAACTCTCACTGGTGCCTGACAAGGTGAGGTGGGCCTGTTCTAGAGACTCAGAAACCAGAAAGCAAAGCAAAAGAACTTAGGTATTGATCTTTTAAGGCTCATTCCTTTCAGGATTTTGGAAGAGCCTGGCTCACTGGTTTTCTTTTTTCACATTTGTATATCACACATATATTATATGAAATATATATGTCATTATATGAAATATATATGTCATTATATGAAATTAAGCCACGTGTCAACCTAAATGCTGCAGGAAAAATGGTTTGAAGCATCACTTTGTTACTTTTAATCCCTTTTTTTGTCGTATGCAAGCATCTGTATAAGTAGTACAACTGTGTATAAGTAGCTGTCACTAGAGGAACCAAGTAACATGACAATCCTTTCAATAACATCCCTAGAACTTTATCTTATTCTGTTGAATAGTTGGTGTACCAAGGTAAGAAAGCGTTGCTAACCACTGCAGCTTGTACCATCACATGGACTTCAAGAGTTTCCTTTTAGAACTATTTTCCTCTCTTCCTGATGTCGCACTCAAATGATGACCCCCATGCTTTTATCTTTTCCTCCTTTAAAATCAGCTGAATACTCCGTTCTCAGAGGCATGGAATTAGAACATCATTTAGTAAATTAAATGTCATTGCACTAAACTAAACCAAACCAAATCCTTATCCTATGCATATGACCAGATTTTCAAGCTCCATCGCCGTATCTACAATATGACCATTTCCTCCTAGGTTTGGGGATAGCATTTTCCTCGTCTGGTAACAGGATTTCCATGTTTTCTCTCCAGGTTCTATTGATGGGACTGACAGGACAATGACATCCACCACAGGGACCAGCTACACCTCGATTCCTAATCAGAAATACAGGCGCAGCACCCGTCGCTCCAGACAGTGCTGCAACCCCTCAGACACAGATTCCCAATCTCTGTCAACACTTGGTTATTTTCAAACACTTCCACTAGAGATCTTTCAAATGATATTGAATTATCTTTCAGGTGAGAATCTGATAAGAAAAGTCTCACTTCCAGTGTCTGAAGATTACCACAAAAGTTTCCCACTTACAAAAAGCCATTCTTATTTACAGTGGTTTAGCTTTTACCTGGGTGAAGCCATTTGATGTGAGTTATTCTCTGAATTTTCAGCTTTTATGTATGCAGAACCAAATGACCAAAAATGTAAATGCTAATGAAAAATTATTTGAAGTGGGTTTTGCCTATTATGTGTGAAATGTATTCCTTAGATCTCTCCATTTCTAATGACTACAGTGTGTTGGCAAAAGAGATAAACTAATTAAATTTTGGTATATACGAGATAATTCTTATATCTTGGCCTATTTTTGAGGAAGATAAAGTTATTGACTAACCTTTTTCTTGCTGTGAAGAATTACAAGTACACTGGGTTTTGCCTTTTCAGTGAAGGATATCAGCATGCTGAGCATGGTGTCGAAAACCATCAGCAACCACCTTATGAATTACATCTCAACCTCAGCAGGAAACCGAAGGCTCTTACTGCGAGACTTCCATAACCTTGAGCTACCTGGCAAGGGAGAAGGATCCTATATTTTAGAGCACTACAAATCTCTAGGTGATGCTTTAATGCAAATGGTAACAATTAGAGAACTGAGCTCAGTTAAAAGGTTTCTTCTGTTCTCTGCAGTGATCAGTAAAATGCTGAAGGTATGGCCCAAATCGTTTGTGCAGCTCCCTCTGAAAGTGGATTTCCTCTCAGTGCCAAACAGCCTGCTCCATTAACTGGCCAGGGGAGGTGGGAGGAATTACCTGAAATGATTCCAAAGCCTCTTAGTTATGGAAAAAATAATGTATATTCTGCCTCCTCTATGTTGGGTTTTTTTCCCCTCCTATTAAATAGCAAGCAGGGGTTGGGCAGAGGATCAGCTCTCAGTAGTAGGTGTTTCCAAATATAGATTGTTTGGCCACCAGCACTGGAAACTGCAGCAGGAACCCAGGCTCCCAGGCCCCACACTGCCTGAAGGAAGGAATGTGGCTGCTCAGGCTGCCTTCCTGGAGCACTCTGGAAGTAGCTCACATTCCTCAGTGTGGGAAATGCAGCCGCAGCACTTAAACCCAGCCTAACTCTAAAGTGACCAAGGACAGTTGCCATTGGGAAGACTGCTTGACAGTCTCCTTGAGATGGATTGCAGAGCACATTCCACTTCTTAGGAAAGAAGTATGCTCGTCACAAAAATGTTCTCTCAGTTGTCAGTGATTACAATTCTCTTTGGCAGCTCTGGCTCAGAGTTCAGAGACAAAAAGGCATGGAGAACACATTTTCTTCTCACTCTTAGCTTAAGGGCAATGTGAAAATGTCTGTGCTTTGGCTGTCATGCTGTCCTGTGTGCTAATCAAGCCCTTTCTGGGTGAAAAGATTCACATGTTCTTTATTCCAGCTGCTCAGACCTCTTGTGGCATGGCTAATAGAAACCTAGATCAGAATAACCTGAGTTCTGTGGTAAGGAGGAGAGTTGTGCAGGCTCAAATCCAAACCCATTTGCTTTTAAACTTTTCTGCTAATGTCTAAACCACACTCATTCTAATTCACTCTAAGGCATTCTATCAGGGAAGCAAATGAAATTAAAACATGATTTGATCCACAGCTATTTACTGTTACCTCTCTGGTAGTTTATTTGACAGAGAAATAAAATGATGCTATGGTTAGATGTGAAATTATAAGTACAGTTTGAACTTAAGACATTAAATAAAGGCAAAGGAACACTGTTAAAGTCATTTAGACCAAAGATCTCCTATTGTAAGCAATCCTTGTAGGTTTTGAGGTATCTTAAAGTAATCTTAGTAGTTTGTTTTTAAAATGAAGCCTGAAAACCTACAATTCTTTAAAAAACCCCTAAAAATAAATGTCAAAATTAGTTTGACACACACAAAATGGCAACTTGTGATTTGAACGTAGGTGTGAACACTATAGTAGGCCTAGTAGTAAACCAATGTCATGCTCAAAACATAAAGACCATTGGCAATATCTGTGTCATCAGTGGAAGGCTCAAGAGAATGTTTTTGTTCAGAGGTCAGTTGCAAAATCAATATTCACTTTACAGCAGGAAAGACTGGATTCAATGGGAAAAACTCATTGCCATTCAGAGAGCCTGAGCAGGGGCTGTTCATAAATGTCACTAAACCTCACAGGGGTCTGGCTCCACTCAAGTGCACTGTAAAATCTTCCAGTGCTTATAATGGGGTCAGAATCCCAGCCATGGTTTAAAATGGACTTGAGTTCTAAATGATCATGGCCCTGTCCTTCTGCACAGGGGGGATTCTGCTGAGCAAACCCAGGAGCAGCACCTTCTGCTCAACCCTTTCACCCACCAGAATTCCCCCTGCTGATGCCTGTCAGGGACATCTCTCTAAAGCCTATTATAGTCCATAGCAAATTGACTTGATTGAGCTTTGGACGATGTCATGGGCTGATGAATAAATGATGTCTGTCACACAGGAATGCTCACACCCTGCTAAAGAAAGAGCCACTTTAGAACCACAGTGAATGCAGAAAGTACTTTTTGACATTGGAGAAGTTGTGTGTTATTTGGGAGACTGACAATTCAGACAAAAAAGGTTTCCTCTTTTTTTTCTCCCCCAGAAAAGTACAAAGTACATGCTTTTCTGTGGATTTCTTGATTAATTACCTATATATATATATATATATATATAAAATTCTGGTAAAAGGTTTTGAAGAGCAAGCTGTTAACCCCTTTTCTGTCAGTAGGGTATAAAAAGCTGCTTCACACACATAATATAATGAACTCCAGACTTGGACATCCTAAACACTAGGCCATTTCAGCCCTGTAGAGGAAAAAGAATTCTACCTCTTAGCTATGTTTTGCATTAACACAGTTTAGAATCTTTTCCTTTTAGAGCATGTGGCTATCTTGAAAACAATTTGGGAAGCTCATCTTTCCATGATGGAAGGAGAAAACAGCATTCCCCAGGGAACTGTTAGAAGAGGTGCAACGAGTAACATTTATTTCCAGTACTTTTAACTGCTGTAATTCTAAAGCAAATAGAGTCATTTTTATAGGGCTCCAACTGTGGCTAACAGGGACTTTACAACAACACAATAAACAAGTTATGGCCTAGGAAGCCCTGACAACATTTCTCTAGTAAAAGATGTCTCTGCTACAAGAGTGTGCACCTCTTCTCCAAAGCACAAATTACTCCTTGTGCTGCTCTTGTTGCCTCACAGCAGTTTTTCTTGATGGTGTGTGGATATGTGTGATGGGAGCACTTTTGCTCAGTCAGGACCATTTCTGCTGTGTGGCTGTACTGACAACATGTATGTGTTTGTTCTGCTCACAGGATTGTTGCTGAAAAGATGCACGCTTCTCCTGCCTACTAAAGAGAGGCTGAAGTACATACACAAGGTTCTCTCAGGAGTAAGTTCACGTTCCTTTCACTACTGTTTCTAATTGCCCCTTGCACTTACAACACCATTTCTATAAAGCACTTACTAGTGGAATTATGCCTTTTACTGTCCCTTTGCTGGAGTTTATTACTACCATGTAATGAATTTATTGATTTGAAATCAGTCTCTTTTTAACAACAAGAGAAAAGCCTAAGCCAGCCTAGACCAAGGCAGAGATTTCGTATTCCAAGAGCAGTGGGTTTCAGCTTCTCTTCACTTTGTGGACTACTAGAAATGTTGCAGTGGAAGAGCACAGCTCTTCCAGGAATATTACTCTCCTGGACAAGATAGGTTGCTCATCTTAGAGACCATTTGCACACCCTTTTGACCACAGTTTTGGACTTCATGCTAAGCCTTGACATAGGGACTATAATTTGTTTCCTTATACAATAAGGGAGTCCTCTGAATCTCTTGAATCAGTATTGATGCCCATAGGTAGCACAGAGAATTTTCAATCACAGGAATTAGCTTCTAGCCAGATAAATCACAAATGTTTTGCCCTTCCAGGTTTCCTGTTTCAAACTTAATGGTTGTCCAAGTCCTCTGCATTGTTTAGGATTACAGTGCTATGGGGTATTTTTACAGGTACAGTATCTATGGAGACAAGGCAAGTATCCCAAATAGAAAAGAAAAAGAAGGTAGTTTTCTAAATTAATCTGTGGTTTTGGAAGCCATTTAGGAGTTTAAGATGGTTTTGAGCCTTGGGATGTAGGGGGAAGGTATTTATTCACACAGTTCCCTCAATTTCCTTTCTGGTTGTTAAAGTTGCTGATTTGACTTGAGAATTCCTTGGTCTGGATTTCACTACCAACCAATCTGGATCTTGATTAGCCATTTATTATCTAAGATGACATGGGAGAAGGGGAGCATTTGATTACACAGCTTCAAATTCACAGCTCAAGAGGCTTATTTACTGTAATGATTACTGTGATTGCAAAGATGCAGTAAAACACTCTGGGTTGGACTTTTTAACACTACTTGGGATGTTTGAGAATGAAGTGCTGGAATTGCCATAGTGGAGGCTTTACTGGAGAGTAACTGTAAAACAAAATACAGAAAGAAGTTCTCTCTTAGAAGAACAGGCACCCTGAGCCCATTTAAAAAGCATTTAAGCCTTAGAAACATGTGTTACAGGTGTTTTATACATATGCAGCATGAAAGGATTTGACAATACCAAAACCTGTATTATCCTTCTGTGGTTAAGAGCTACAGATAATTATTTGTGCTGGGACATTTGTCTTTGTAGCAAATCCCTTTCTGTACTTCTCCACATAAGGTTCCAAACCATGATCTTGGCCCTGAATGTGGGACACCATTGGCAGCTTTTGATTCTGGGCTGCACTAAGCTTAAGCACAACCTCTGGCATAATGCACAGCCCCTCTATAGCAGATAATGGTTTCTCTTTGCTCATAAGGAAGGCGCTGTGCAGGCACCACACTGCAGGTATGATACCTTCCCTCCCTGTTCTTCTGAGAAACTGCAGGACAGATTGTACTGATCTAATAGGAGAAATGGCATTGTGATCGACATCTGGGGCTCAATCTCTTCATTTTTACCCCCTCTCTTTTGTAACCTTCAGATCCTAACAGCAGGCTGGGATGAACTGGAGTGTCACCGGGTTTTTAACTTCCTCTGGGAGCTGAGCAATTTAGCCCGTAAAGTACAGACAGTTGTGAGCAGCAAACCAGGTAATCATCAAAGCAGACAAAAGTCCTACCAAATCGAAACTATCAAGGAAAAGGCAGAAAATGGAGCTCCATTACTGCAAACAAAACGTGTCTAGAATTGAGACTGCTTTAACTCTTCTAAGCCTTGTAGCATCAATCCTTTCCAGACTCTCACATATGTTCTATCAGCTCCAGTGTTAGGCAGAAAATGGGCATTTGAAAGCAAACACTTGGCCTTCACATAGATGGATAGAGCTATTTTTTGCTCATCAACAGCAAAGATAAATGCTTTTGTTTTTCATACCTATCCTAAAGTGAAGAGAGTTGTCCTGAGAGGCATTTGGGTGTTTTGAATCATTCCTTTATCAAACCAATGCATAAGTTACGTATATATGTGAATAGTAACATGGACTTGAACCTTTCTGACTGTAAACCAGTGCCAGTGAAATCCACAGGAAAGGAAACAACATAGAAATAAAGGGGATCAGTAAAAAGTCAGATTTAATGTTTCTAAAACACAGCAGCGACGTGGCACACACCTCTCAAGAAATTCCCATGTTACCCAGCACAGGACTGGGTATTTCTGTGGGACACTATCCACAGCCACATACACACCTTCCTCTTATTTACTGATGCCAAAACCCAAAAACCAGCTGAAAGCCTTTGAACCATACATGAGTTGCTGCAGAAAGGTACCACAGGCTGCATCAATAGATTCTATGGCCTGAATTAGTGCAATGCACCTAAAAGAGCCAGGATTTCATTCAACCCCCCTAGATGCTCTGGGGCAGCTTTAAGAAAATCCTTCTTTTTCTTCCTATTAAAGAAGTGATCATCTGTATCACACTAGGCTTACTGGATTGATAATATCCACCTTCTTTTGCCCCAGGAAGTGCTCAGAAGCTGGAGCTGAGGATCAGGTTGTACTGTCGCAGTGTCTTGTTGAACCACTGGATTCATCGCAGTGACTCTGCGTTCTGGCTGACCCGGATTTTGAAGCCATGGCCCATGGTTAACCAAGCTCGCCTGCTGTACATCATCTTTGGGCCAGTGTCCTCTCTTGATGGTGAGTAGGCTGGGGGGGTTCATTCACAGAGTTTGTTTAATTGCTTGGTCATTTACCAGCAGTTGTGGTTCATATATCGCTCAGGACACGTGGTTTGGCAGAAAATGATACAAGGACCCACAGATGAGGCCAGCCTGAAAGGTCTAGCAGAGGCCATTAAACTGCTGTATGATGCAGAAGCTAGAGAATGGACAGCAGACGATGTCATCAGTCTTGTGGATGAGCTGTCAGGTGTGGTTTTGCCTTTATCATTAATCCACAGGATTATACACTCAGGGCCTAAAATCTGGCAGTAAGCGTGTTTCCAGCACACGGGTGCCTTGGGAGGCTGATTGTGATATTCCTTACAGTAGCTGCAGCATAACTGGAAAAGTCATTACACATGGAAGCCAGGCAGTAGCTGGGGAGAAAAGAAACCCAGCACTGCTGACAAATCCAGGCTATCTTTCCTCATTGTGAAGTATTTTAAGAACCCATGCAGACCTTTTAAAATCCAACTCTTGTCTAGCCATTAGTGAGGAAACATTGTCCAAGCTGTGTAAGCTGAAAACATAATGGTTGTTCCAGCCAACATCTACTGAACAACATTAACAGTGACACTGAAAGTTAGTTTGGGGTGAGGTTGTATCATGGAAGCTATTGTGAAGAGCTCTAACTGCACTGCTGGTAGGAATTGCTTCTCTGACTTCATTGCTGCAACTGCATTCCAGAGGGCATCCCCTCCAAGTGCTGGTTAACTATCAAAGCCAATGATTCATAGATTCAAGTCATCCAGAGCAGTTCTTGTGGCACTCATTTCTTTTGTTCAAAGCTGGCTGTAACTGTCTCTGGTTCCTGCAGTGGTTCCCAGGGAGTGGCTCATGGAGAACAATGCTCGGCTGCTCATCCTGAGTGGAAACAACATCTGCTTCACCTTCATGGCCAGTAAAGCTGTGAACGGGCGAGTGGCTGAGTTAGCCAGGCTCATGGTGTTCCTGGCCTTGGTGAGTGACCCTGAACAGAGCACGCTCAGCCCTTTTGTCTCCTTACCCCCAGATTTGCTTTCCCAGACTTGAAAACTGTTGCCCCATCTATTCCTACATACCAGGAGTAAGTCCTGGCAGAGGCCTGGGAGCTCTTTCACCCTCTGGTCCCTGTGCAGCCACTGCAAAGCCTGGCCTTGAGGAGAAGTACCACTAGCAAAAAGTGGAGCAGCTCCTCCACTAGCATGCCAACCACAGCAACAACCTCTATGTCCTGATAACAACCCCTCATTTTCCAGGCCATGGCTACAGCCATGCAGTAGAATCAACACTTAATTCTAAGATTTAATCTTGCCTTCTGTGGTTTTGTTCCCACCATAAAAGGTGTGTTTCTAATGTTCCCCATGTCCATCAGGTCTGTGAGAAGGACCTGTACTGCATGGACTGGGCAGTAAAAATGATGCAGAAGGTCTGCAAAGTTTTCAGCACTCCAGGGGAGAGAAACAACTTTCTGCAGTGTCTGGAGAACGCCTTTGCTCACCTGATCATGGACATGCTCCAGGCAGTGCTGTCTGGTAAGCACTGACCAGGGCAGGGAGCAACACAGTCAGCATGGCACCACATCCTGGCTTCCTTCTTCCTTCACCAACAGAGCAATATGGGGCTGCCTCAAGTGCTTTGATATCATAAAATCAACGTCATAATTGATCATAAGTGTTAATACCTAGAAAGGCTGACAAGAAACCTGGAGAGGGGCTTTGGACAAGGGCCTGTAGGGACAGGCCAAGGGGAATGGCTTTAATCTGCCAGAGGGGAGACTGAGATGAGCTCTGAGGCAGAAGCTCTTCCCTGTGAGGGTGCTGAGGTGTTCAAGGCCAGGTCGGATGGGGCTTGGAGCAACCTGCTCTAGTGGAAGGTGATTGGGGGTTGGAACTGGATGAGCTTTAATGTCCCTCCCAACCCAAACCAGGCTGGGATTCCTGTGCTTTTCCAGCATCTCCAACCTGCAGCTAAACCCCTGCAATAGCCATTTGTAAAACCTGGGGAGTGCAAAACCCCAAACTCAATCCCTGCAGCAGCTCAGCCAAGCCAACCACCGAATGCATGAGCATCTTCCTTGCAGCCAGACCACACAAACCCAGGCTGGCAGCATCTCCCCAGCCCATACCATGCCAACCACGCAGACCACCCAAAAAGCCAGACTGGCTGCAGAGTGCAAACTGCTCCCTAGAGCCGGAGCTGCAGCACCTGAAACCCAGGAGCACCCTGAGGAGCCCCACATCCTCCATAAGGGACCTGCCACCGAGGGTGAGCTGCAGCAAAACATCAGATGTAAACCAGCCTAAGAAAGGAGGACCTGGCTGCTGCTTCCCCACCAAGGTGTCCCCCCAAAGCATGGCTCTCTGCAGGGCTTTTTTAGCCTTGGGGCATACTCAGATGCTTGCAGCTCGGATGGGGCCGTGCTCCTTCGGTGTCCTCTGCAGAGCTTGCCTTCTGATGCGGAAAGGAGCCTTGAAATACAGCTGAGAAGGCAAACAAGAGCAGTGTCTCCACTTAAAAGCCCTTTAAAGGCTCGGGAGTGATTGATGTGTTTAAACTATCAACCGCCGCCGGTTGAAGAGCAGACAAATACAGGACCGAGACTCGCGGCTGCACAAACAGAGCCCAAGAGTAAGCAAACAGCCCGACAAGTTCAGCGCCCTCCCGGAGACCGGGTTCGCTCCACACCGCGCCGCAGGGCTTAAAGAGGAAGCAGCAGGCAGCAAGAAGAGGGGGCTGCGGTGAAGCTGTGTCCCCGTGGCAGGGGATTGGAGCTGGATGAGCTTGAAGGTCCCTTCCTCGCATGAGCAGAGTGGGAAGGAAATGGGGGCTCCTCAGCGGATGGAGGGAATCAAAGCCAGCAACCAGGGATGTGCGGGACTTTGCTGCTGCAAGCTTCAGGTGGAGTTCAATGGGCCATTTAGCAGGTAACTGTCACTTCAAACAACATGGATTACGCAGACAACAGGAGCCAAGCTAGGGTGACGCTGCTCATAATCCAGTGGATGCTCAAACGCTGGGGCGCTGGATAAATAGACAGTTTAATTAAACCAACAAGTCATCGTTTATTTTCCCATCACAATAGGTTAAATGACTTTTTATTCCCATTTTCCATCTCAACAGAGCAGACTTTTTGGTAATAAAAGCTCAGCTCTAATTAACAGCTGGTGTGGTTGTACTTGGCAGCACTGCGAGTAATTCAGTACAAAGCAAACACATTTACTAGAAATGGCTTTTGATTGCAGAGCCCAAGGTAATGGATGTTTTGGGAGCGGGTGCCAGCGGCAGCGTGGTTATTGTTTCAGGATGGAGGATGAGGGGAGAGCGGGAATGGGCCTGGCCAGGGAGGTGGAAGTGGCAAAACATCTAACTAACTGATGAAGCAGGCCCTGGGATGCGGTTGGCATCCATGGGGGATGCTGAAAGGCCTCTTGAGGCAGGCAGACAGAGTTCCCTCTGATGTGGGGAGGGATCAGGAGAAGCCCCATAGCAGGAGGGTCACAGTAAGAGGTGAAAACACAAGCATGAACGATCCCATGGGCACCCGGTGCTGTCTTATGCCAGCCCCATTCCCTGGGACTCGGGTACCGCTCACCCAGTGGGCAGGACCATGTCCCCCATTCCCTTGGGTGCTCCCCATACAGCCAAAGGAACATCCACGCTTGCTGCCACTGTTGCAGATCAACAGATACCATTTAGAGCTGGGACATCAAATCTGCCCAGCTCATCATTTCCTATTATAACCTCTTCTTTTCCTTCCCTTTACATCAGCGCTGCTTTAAGCAGCGGCTTGCTACTGGTTAGTGTCAGGGAGGAAGAGGCTGATGCTGTTGGCACAGGAGAATAGATGGTGTGTCAGCAGTTTCACCTGCAGTGGTGTGATTTACACCCTCCCACCCTCAGCCCCAAGGTTTATCTAGTCACACTATTGGGCACATCTACCCCTTTCCTAATGGTTGCCGTTATTTATGCAGGAATATTGACAGCAGCTTGAAGTCCTGGCTATAAAAGTTATTTGAAATCAATCTCGCATGTTTCACTTACTGATTTCCCATCCAAAGCGACTCTCCAGTGATTTAAATACCACGTCCTCATCCCGGCCTCCACATCGATCCCTGCTCAGATGGAGCGGTCCCTGCGCCTTGTGATTTGTCCCCCAAGGTGGCAGCTTTCCTATAAGATGGAAGCAGATTTCCTCAAGTTAAAACAGGAAACAGGTCTATTTGGGGATGTAGCAGGGATTTGACCTCCAAACTGAGGTGTATTTGTGGAGGAGGGACGGATGCTCACGGGGAGCCACGTGTACCCCTCAGAATGGGGTTTGGGTCACTCCAGAGGAGCTGGGTCCTCATTCGGGCTGGGAGCCAGCCTCTGCTTCCAACAGCAGCATGGATTCTGGAATGGTTTGGGTTGAAGGGACCTTAAAGCTCATCCAGCTCCAACCCCTGTCACAGGCAAGGACACCTTCCACTGGAGCAGGGTGCTCCAAGCCCTGTATGGGAGCAGGTAATCTTGACATAGAAAAGACAGAGGCAAAACAGCAGCTGGGAGAGAGAGGAACCCACCTCTGATGCCCACCACTATTGGCAGAAGTCAGTCTGGATGCTGCCTTTGAACCCTTCATGATCTTCTGCACGTCTCTGATGGGCAAGATGTTCTCGAGCAGAGCATCTTCCTCCCCACCCCAAGCAGCAATAGGTTAGCTCAGTAAAACAACCATTTCATTTCACTTTGGGCCATGCAGATGTGCTGGCAAGCCTGGCTCTGCAAGGGAGGACAACCACTGGGCTGCAGTGGCTTCATGAGAGGCACAGCCCTGCACATGCATCCCTACTAACCATGCCTCTGCTTGGCCAGGCTGCTTTCTTTTGCCATCCCCACCAATACATGAGCTAAGAATCACACCATAATATGGGAGAACATCACAGAGATTTGTGGAGAGCCCCATGAGCTGCAGAATCAGACAGAACATCATGGAAACAGGGAAGCAGCTGGATGCAGCACAAACACTGCAGTGCACTGGGTTGTCTGGGATGGAGCTGCTCCAGGGTGAGCGGATTCCAGGAGGCCTGTTAAGGTATAATAGCAGTGTTGTAGGGAAAAGGCTGGAATGGCTTTGGGAGAGCCAGCCCGGCCACCGAGCCACCCAGGCTGTGTGCTTGCCAGAGGTAAGTGAGCCAAGAATGCAAGGGGCTGTGTGAGACTTGTCATCGTGGCTGTGCTGGGAGCAACGGGCTGTAAAGAGACATTGCTTTTGGAAACACGTATTCCTGGCTGCTCTTTGGGAAGTGTTACCAGTCATCCCCCAGCCCCAGTCCCAGACATGTCCCATGCACCCTCCTGCACCCCGTGGTACCCGGCAGGGCAGGAAGATGTACGGTGCTGGGTGGGATGTACAGCATCAGACCCTGGGATGCAGCTACCTAATGGAGGGGTATCCTCCAAACCCAGCCCAGTCCCTGGAGAAGGGGTTATGCTCCCATTAGGATAACTCACCAGCTACAGCTATCCCATAGCTGTAATATAGCTCTCTCTATAAGTATAAAATATAGCTATTACCTATATAATAAATACCTGCTGGACGTTACAGTGGTGGCTTTGAAGGCACAGGCTGCAGATGCAAGGTGATCACAGGGTGACTTTAAGCGAAGCAAGCAACCGAGAGACAACAACATCAGCTTCCTGGGAAGAGGTGGAGAAAGCTGCTGCCCTGGGATGGGTAAACGGTTTCCCAGTTCATTCTTCAGCCTCTCACAAGCAGCTGGTCCAGCTCCTGCTGCCCTCGGAGGCTGCGCAAAGGGGGAATGTGATGTTGTGTGGGTGATGTGGATCCCCCCTCTTCCTGCTCAACGAGCTCTTATTGCTCTTGTCACCTCTCGTTTGCTCTGTCTGGGTTTGAAAACCTGCCAGGAGAGAATAAGGAGCCGCATTCAGGGCGGATTAACCCAACCTCAAACACAAGGTGATGCTTTCAGAGCCCCGCCGCTGATGGGGGAAGCCAAACCCAACCATGAGACACAACCCAGGGAAAGGAAGGAACCTCCCACCTGCATTTGCTTTGTGTGACCTCTAACTCTGACTATCGCTGGCATAGAGCAAATAGAGAGAGGAGAAAACCCACCGTGTCCTAAAGCAAACAGCGAGGACAAGGCTGATGAGAGCAGTGAAGCGGTTATGAGAGCGCGCTTGGTTGCAAAGCTCGCCGGAGCCCCACGGCGCATGGGATGTTTGTTTTACCAGCACTTAGCGCTGTCCTGTTCAGGGAGAGAACAAAGTGTAGGTGTTACCAAGTCAATATTGGTACAGGGAGGCGTGTGACAAAGGGCCACCGCGCTGCAGCATCGCTCCCATCGCGTTCATACAGCTTAGCCGGAGCCGACAGCGCTGCCCCTGCATTACTTCTCCAGATGTGGATGACAGAAAAGATCAAGATCCTGGAGCCAGCGTGGTTGTTTCCACTGCTGAGATCCGTGGGGGTTGGGTTTGGTTTGGGTTTTTAATCTGAACTAGAAGATGGATTTATGGATTGGATCAAGAGCTTCTGCAGATGGTTTCACATCCCCAGAGCAGCAGCACTGCTGCAGGTGGAGCTGCTCTTCCATACCCACCCCATTGTTAATCCCCATCCTAAGGAATTATCCTGTACATTGGAATTTATCCTGTCTATTGTGGCCAAGAGATGCATTGAAATGAAAGGTCATTGCCCAGGGAAGCTGTGGCTGCCCCATCCCTGGCAGTGTTCAAGGCCAGGTTGGACACAGGGGCTTGGAGCAAGCTGCTCTAGTGGAAGGTGTCCCTGCCCCATGGCAGGGGTTGGAACTGTATGGGCTTTAAGGTCCCTTCCAAGCCAAACCAGTCTGGGATTCTAAGGTAAGCTTTACCTGGAATAACACAAAGGCTGTTGAGACACCTGCCTACATCCCACCCCAACATCCTCTGGCCATACCGCATCCCAATAGCAGCAAATGAGAGATCAAAGCCCAAAACATGGATCTGATGTTCTCATCCGGGCTCTGCTGCGTTTTCCTACCGAGTCACCCCCAGCTCTGCGAGCAGCAGCTCTGCCTTGTTTATAAAGGCAGTGTTGACATTGTCATAAACAGCAATGTCAATTTGATAGAGTTAATTACTTACTATTTGCAGTGTCATTTGCTTTGGGGGTTGGATTCGTGGAAGAGCAGAACTGGGGCTGGCAGCAGCAGGTTGGGAATGATGGGCAGCCCCTGACACGTGCTGCGTTCAGCCGGGTCCGCTCCCCCCCGCTGTCAGAGCATGTATGAACCCAACAGATGAAGGTATTAACGGAGCAGAGCCGAGAATTCCCAAAGCAATAACGCATTCGGGGAGCCTGAGCTCCAGTAAATATTTACTTAGTCTGATTTTCCACCTGAACTTCTCGGAGCAGCCGCAGGATCGCGCTTCCCGCTCCGCTCCGAGTTCAACAGCCAGTGCTATGTTTAATACACTTCTATCATTGCAATGCTTTGTTTGCAGTGGTTCATTCCGATGGCTCTTCTCCTAAACCTCGGGAAGCCAAGCCCCTGCAGAAGGCTCACCTTGCACATGGTGCGTCCTGATTTGCAGCCACCGTCATTCCTCCATCCAACAGCCTGGAGAACATTCAAGCCAGTTGGTTTTCTTCCTCAATCCCCTTTGCCCGTTACTGAAGTCCAAGGGGAATGGCTTTAACCTGCCAGAGGGGAGACTGAGATGAGCTCTTAGGCAGAAGCTCTTCCCTGTGAGG
>JANHGB010046651.1:16744-30796 GCA_026283785.1 Coracopsis vasa
CCCTGCCTGTGGCAGGGGTTGGAATTGGATGAGCTTTAAGGTCCCTTCAACCCAAACCAGTCTGGGATTCTATGATAATTGAGAGAGACATTTATTTTAACCGGTCTCTCTTGCCTAAGAGATTCCCAGTGCCATGGACAGTGGAAGCAACACTCTTCTAAAACAGGTCCCACCAAGCATTGGGCACAAGATCCTTCTGGGCTGAGCCTAAACCCAGGCTCTGAGCAGTTGCTCCCTGTACCACAGCTCGTCAGCCTCCATAAAGCCTCCAGACTGCTGATGGTAACAAGCTGGAGAGATGAACACCCTGCTCCTGTCTCTTAAGGCACAATTGTTCTTGTCCATCTTTGGATAAGCTGGTGAGGGAATACTGGAGAGTCTCCAGTGTGCTTCCTCAGCTGTGCTGCCCTCAGGTGCAGCAGCTGATGCCTCGTGCATCTAAGCAGAGGCTGCTGAAAACACACAGGGAGTAGGACTTAGCTTCAAAGAAGTGATTTCATTTCACTGCTCATTCCTAACTGCTTTGCTTTGCTCTGGCAGGGGATCGTGACGAAGAGGACAGCAGCTTCTTGAACTTGTTTCACCTTGTAAACGCACAAGCGAACT
The DNA here is from genome assembly GCA_026283785.1 of Coracopsis vasa. Classification (NCBI taxonomy): domain Eukaryota; kingdom Metazoa; phylum Chordata; class Aves; order Psittaciformes; family Psittacidae; genus Coracopsis; species Coracopsis vasa. The sequence goes on from JANHGB010046651.1 coordinate 17,351, forward strand.
TCCATAAGGAAATCCTGTACCTGAGCATGGTCAGCACCAGCAGCAGCACCGCCTGACGCTCCGGGGGTGCCGGACTCTGCTCAAATCCTGCTGGGGTTTTCCATAGCATTTTTCTTCTAAGCATTTTTCAAAGCAGTGTCCAATTATATCTTAAACTTCCATTCCAGTAGGAGCTGGAGTGGCAGCGGGAGGAGCCAGGGACACATCAGCCCAGTGGAATGAGCTCATGGAGCTGCTGGGACCTCGCAGTGGAGTTCTGGGCCTTTGGCTGCTCTGTGGCAGCGCTGAGGAAGGCAGTGGGGGCCTCTCCTTTGGGAACATACTCTGCATTCTTTTCCCACTGTGGATGTTTGCACACACAATAAAAATGACACGGTTTCCACGTTTGAGGGGCACACACAAATTGAAGAATGTTATCTTAGTTCAGGACCAAAAATATTTGGATCTTTTCATTTTGCTTTCCCTTGGGAATCGCAGGAGAAAGAGGCAGATGTAAGTAGAGAAGCGCAGCTACAGTGAAGAGGTCTCTCTCACTAACTCTTAATCCCAGGACAGAAGCACTCTGTATATTCCACATCCCACTTTAACAGAAAGAGGTGATTCCTGAAAGCCATTTCACTGCTTTGATCAAGCAAGGCAATTCCCCCTCAAACCACAGGCACCTTCTAACCATAAACCAAGAAACTTCAGATCCCTCTCCCTGCCTTGTGTGAGAACCGAGCTGTTGAAGGGTTGTTGTAGGACTTAGCTGAGTTGAAGGTACACGTTTAACCCATGTAGGCTAAGATCACTGTTTCATTAAGGTACATAAATGTTTGCTCCTTAGGAAAGGTTTTGGGTCTCTCCTCTATTGCCTTCAAACCCATGTGATGCACAATAAAGAGCACTTACTTTACTCTGTGTTGTTTACAACGTGGCTGTTTTAATTCAGATGATTAAAGAGCCTCTTCTCCACCCAAACTGTGTTCCTCCAGGACCAGATTTTAGCTGCAGGGACCCACGTTTAGCTTCGGAAGTGCTTCAGCTGCAGGCGACAGACTGATGGCAGCTGCCCCCACTTGATTTCGTCAGTGACAACAGCCTGCACGTTAAAGATCCTTCAACGTGTTGAATACACTGCTACAGACAGGATCTGACTCCATTAAGGAAGGAGGATGGCGTATGTATGTACTGAGGATCCTTGCAGCGTGCCGGTAGATGGCAGAGGTGAAACCATTCCTGAGAGGAGTGTCTGCAGAATCGCTTCCAGCATCCCTTTTTCCTTGCTCTTGGAAGGTTCGTAAGAGCACGCTGCATTCCTACGACTGTGCTGCGTGTAACTGGTTCTGAAGTAAGCCAAAAGCAAGACTCTTTGTCCAAGACTTTGTCAGTGAGCTGAGGGCCTCCAAACTGATCCCTAAAGAACTCAAACTACCAGGAGCAAACACTTGTGGCACATACAGGGACAGGGAGATAGAGCCGAGGAGCCGCTGTGTTGGAATGCTCCAGCCTGGGTCAGTCACTGTCCTGCTGCTCTAGATACAGGGATCACCATTCCTAAATCATCTTGGTTGATGGAATCCAGGATAATGGATTAATAACAATGTCCTGCACCTTCCTGCTCCCCTGGGTTTCCAGTGTGTCACTGCTCTGACACAAAGCACCCCCAGGCTGGAGGAGCTTCCCCACCAGTGCCTGGCTCCTCTCCTGGGACAAGGACACGGTGGCAATAGCCTGTCCCAGAGGATGCCCTCGTGCCAGCACAGCAGCCCAGGAGGACTTCTTTGATTCACTGGCAGCAGCCCCAGGGTGAAGGCCCAGTTGTGCTAAAGCTGCCAATTGTGAGTTATTGGTGGTGTTATTAATGATTTTAATTATTTAATTAGTTTAATTATTATTTATTATTACTGCTCTTTTCCTTGCACACACCCCAGCTCAGCACTGGCTTCTGCAGCATTCATACATACACCAGCATTGCCACGAGATGAGGACCAAAGCTCAGCCCCACCCCAGTGGGACTCCCCAAACCACTCGTGTTTGAACTGGGAATGCACCAGACTTGAAGCCAGTATCACCAGCATCGCCCTCTGATCTGCTCTGGGGATTGAGCACCTCTGGGCTAACACAAACCCTGGATCCAGAGGAGCTTGGAGGAGAAAGAGCTGCCAAATCTGAACTGCTGCCATGAGGAGCTGAAACCCTCCCAGGATGAGAAGCAAAATTCCCTCTGTGCCAGTGTGGAGCCCTGGATCCCATCTGCTGCAGCCACTTCTGGTGGTCTCCATCCTTCTGCACTTCACCCCCCAGCACGGAGCTGGCTGGTTCGGGACATGGAGGAAGGGATTATTCCACCCTGCTGGTGGGTGTGGAAGGCCCATGGAGGGGAGAGAAGAGCTTGGAGTAAGAGAAAATGACTGTTCCTGGTCTCACACTCAGCTGAGTTTCCATTCCATGCATTCCTCCTTACTCACTCTCTCTTAATCACTGCAGATGTTGACATCAGACACAGGCTCACGGAGGGGAGGTTGGTGAGAACATGACTTATGCTTGAAGAAATTCCTCCCAGAATACTTCCAGCTTCCCATTTTCGACTATATTTGGTGCTGGAGCAAGGAGAAGCTTTTCCCCATCTCCAGGGCTCGGCTCTCTGCACACCAAGGACACAACTGGGACCAGAGTCACCAACTTGGGCTTTCTCTCCGGAGCTTTACTAACAGGAAATTGCCCTGTCAAGCACTCAGCTGGCAGCACCATCCACATTCAGCATTCCCAGGCTCTGAAATCCCTCTGCTTCCTGCAAACAGCATCTTCCAAAGGTCCTATCCACCACTTTGGTGCCTGCACACCCCTGTTCTATGGATCCCACTTGCTTGTACCCCTAGTGCAGTGGTTAACTAATGGTTAACCAGGAGCAGCTTTTCCCATCATGGACATTTCAGGTGTTTATGGATTAACAACAAAACAATCCCAGGGGAGAGCAGGGATTATTTTGGCTTTGAGGAGGATGAGACTTCCAGTCTGAGAACAGGATAGCGTGGGACTGCCTGTAGGAGCAGGGATGGAGGCGGGGGTTTGTAAAAGGATGGGAAAAAGCTCATAAAAGGCCAGGAAAATTCCTCCTGATGTCCCAAAACACCTTCCCAGACCTCTCCTCACGGGGGGAACTGAAGCTCTGAAATGTTCTTTCCATCCCACAGGAATTTCCATCCTATTAAAAACGTTCCTCTTTGCTATGGTGGGATTAAGAGAGGAGCTGAGGGGGGGCCGGGCAGTGCTCGGCTCAGGGATGCTCCCGTCCATGCAGGAGGACACGTTTGGCATCGGCTGCGTTCTCTCCCTCGTCTCGTTCCTCTTTATTCCATTGCCTTCAGCATTTTACATTTCTCGTTTTAAAATAGAAGGGATTGTCTAAAACTAAACCCTCGGAAGCGCTCATCCCAAGGGAAGCCACGCAGGGAGGGGGAGCCGGAGCTTCCACATCCCCTGGGATGCTGCGTCCAGCACCGGGAACATCCCGTATCCCAGCAGCAGGATGTCCCCTCGCTCCCACCACCCCATTCCCCTCCTTCAGCTCTCCGTTATGCTGTTCCAGAAGCTTCTGCAGGAGATGGAGCAGGCAGCGGTGGTGGCTGTGGAAGAGAAAGGAGATGCTGGTCAGAGCCAGGCCCAAGAGCTCCAGGATGTGGGGAATGGCAGCGGATGCAGCCCCCCATTGTCAACAGAGCCACAAACCCCCCCTTTGCCTCCTTTAGAATGAGGCACCAGGATCCCCTCTTGCTTCTCCCTGAAGCCGTTTCATTTCTCTCCCTCTTGGACACAAAAGCCACCAGCTCCTGCTGCAGCGCCGTTAAAGCAGCTTTTCCAACCGGGAATTGGCTGCTGGAGCTGGTGGGGAGGAAGCAGCAGCCGCAGGCAGCCGGGCTGAGGTGGCCTGAGCTCTGAAACAAAGCCTGGTGCCCTCCTTCCAGCCCTGAGCAGGAACAGCTCAGCTGCCTTGAACAGCATCAACCCCAAACACCCCTTCTCCTGCCTCCCAGGATGTGTTCCATCCCCCAAATCCAAGCTTGATGGGACAAGGAGCAGCCACTCACCTGGCAAACACCCCGATGGCTGAGCCGCGTCATCTACAGCATGTAAATGATGTAGGAGAGAATCACCAGGCCGATGATGGCAAAGAACATCAGGATGAAGATATCCAGCATGGTGCTGAGGAGCCGGGGGGGTGCTCCTCACTGCGGGGACAAGGGATGCTCAGCAGGGACAAGGGATGCTCGGCAGGGACAAGGGATGCTCGGCAGGGATAAGGGATGCTCGGCAGGGATAAGGGATGCTCGGCAGAGCCGCCGCGCCGCCAGCCCCTGCGTCCTCCCCTCCTCGCTCCGCTCAGGATGCAGAGACGATGCCGGAGCTCACGGAGCCGCTGTGCAGCGGGCAGGCAGGAAATAAAGGGATAAAGGATGGGGTCAGACCGGGCTCCAGCCCTGCATGGCCAGGGCGATGCTGGGGGCTCCTGAGGGGCTTTGTCCCCACTCCCCCCACTGCTGCCTGGTTTAGGGGGGTGCTCATGGGGATGTGACCCCCCCCCAGCAAAACCAATTGGCCATCCCAGAGCCCTGTGTGTAGGGCAGGACCGCGCCAAACTCCCACTGTTCCATATGGCATTCCCAGGGTACAGCCGCATCCTTCGCTGCCGCTGTCACTCACCCACCGCAGTGCAGTGTAAAGCCACACGGTTTGAAGTGAGCAGCAACACCAGGGAGCCTTTTGGTTATCATGGGTTTGCCTGTTGATACCACCACCCTCAACACTGGAGCTGCTCGAGATCCACAGCGGCATTCCCAACAGCCGAGATCCCCCCCTCCGTGTCCCAAGGGAGCAGGCAAAGTGATCCCGAACACAACCAGCACAAAGCATCAGGTAAAAATTAGACTTTTATTGTTCATTGGAGTAACCGGGGCAGGGACTCATTGGGTTTGTTCCATTCCAAGGTTCAGTTAAAAAGGCCAAAGGATGGATTTTAGCCCTGTCGGGAAGGGGAACGCACGGACAAACCCCGATCAAGCGACGGATCCGGGAAGAAAACACGTTCTAAGCTCAGCACCAAGACGCAACCAGGGCAGCTGGGATGGATGAGGGCTATTTTACAGGGGATAAGGAGCAATTCGGCTTTTCAGGTTGGTTTTTTCTTACTCTTTTCTGTCTTTATTTACTTTAAATACAGGTTTAGGTGCTTTCCAGCTACGAAGAAAGGCAAAAAAGTGCATAAGTTGAGAGAAAAGGCAGAAATCAAGCAGTCAGAGGTTCACTTCCCATGGCGGGGGACAGGAGGGGACAAGAAGGACAATGGATCCAAGGTAGCATTAAAAAGGTCCCTATTCCAAACCGGGTGCTGTGGCATTTGGTCCATTACAAAACGGGTTCACATTGACACTGCCCCGCTCCCAGGCAAGAACGTGATTCAGAAGGGGATGAGCAGGATGTGACTTCCCCCTTCCCCTGCTCTTGCGCTCGCTTGGTTTAGCACCAACCGGGATTCCCATCCCGGGAAGCCCATCCCGGCCTCCTCTGGGGTCCCACTGTCACCCCGAGGGGACAACAGTGCCCCATTCCCTTCCAGCCCCAAACAGAGCCAAGGAATGTCCCAACTCAGCTGCTTTGGTCCCTAAATCCCCCTCTTTTCCTTTGGGAATAGCAAAGGTGGCAGCTTCCCCCTGGAAGCATCCCAGCCCCTGCAGCACAGCTTGGGGACGGTGCCCTCTGGCTGCCTGGTCCCCAGTGTCCGGCTAAGCCAGGGCTGGGAATGGGGCATCATCATGGTCCTTATATCCAGCTTGTGTAACCCAGAAGAGCATCCGGCTCCTGCCCTCCCTGCACAGGCTTCCAGTTGTACCTGCCCCTGTCCCAGGGCCTTCGGAGCCCGGAAGAGAAAGGGATGGGGATGGGGATGTGCTTTGAGGTTTGGTCCATGACGTGACCCCAAGTCAGTGGTGGCCCCAAAAGCCACCATAGCTGGGGACCAGCGCGAGGTGGCAGAGGGGGAGCAGCTCCCATACAGAGGCACAGGGATCCTGGATCACCCACCCAGCACATGGAGGGCTCAGGAGGGGCCCAGGAGCCCGGCAGCAGCAAGAGGGAAGCGGGAAGATTGGGGGTGGATTTGGGAGCACTGCAGAGAGGAAGAGGCTGCCCCAGCACCAGGGGGGCCCAGGGGACCCCCAGACCCCAGCCCAGAGAGAGAACCCCAGAGCTGCAGGGGGGGCTGTGAGGTCTCGGTGTCGCAGTGCTCCCGGAGGGATGCGGGAGGTGGGATGAGGCAGCTTCCAGGATGTCCAGAGCAGCCGCTCCGAATCCCAAGATTGTGGTTAAGATTTTAACTGGGAATGTTCTTCCTGTTTTAAGGACTGGAGGAAGCAAGGGCTGAATGGAAACACAGCACAGAGGAGCTGGGAGAAGCTACGGGGTGAGCCAGAGCAGCGCAGGGTGGAGGCAGCCACCCCATCCCTTGGGATGAGCATCCCTCACCTCACCCATGCGAATATCGCTGCCCTCTGCCCAAACCCGCCACAACCAGGGAATTTGGTCCTAATGGATGCTCTCCTCCTCCCTTTGCCAGGTCCCAGCTGCTTCCCCCTGCCAGGAAACACCGGGATGGCGAGAGAGGAGGGAGCCTGAAGAAGGAAAACTGCGGCATTTGGTCTCTCAAGCCCCCAACATCCCTTTGCGGACGGTCCCTCGGTCCCAACAGAGCCAGAGCAAAGCTGAATCGGCGAGAGAGAAACACGGAGTAACCGGGATGTCAGGATGCGGCTCCGGTGAGCAACACCCGAGCACAGGGATAAGGGATGCTGGGGCTGAGAGACGCACACACACACCCGGTGGGGCTGGGGGCTCGGCTGGGGGGATCACCCCCATGCCCCATCCCCTCCCATGGCTCAAATGGCCTCCACGTAGTTGGCGGGGAGCATCCCCGTGTCCCCCGTGCGCTCCACGGTGCCGTACATCCACCCGTCATCGATCTGCTGCACGTTGATGATGGTGTCACCGTCCTGGAAGGAGACCTCGTCCTCATCGGCTGCGTTGTAGTCATAGACAGCGCGGAAACGCTTCTGTGGGGAGAGAAGGGTCAGTGGGCACAGAGCCCCCCGTGTGCACCCCACACACAGCGGGTGAGGAGCCCCATAACCAGGCACCCTCCAACCCCATCACAGCTGCATGGGGAGCAAGCAGAGCAAAGCCTGCCCCTCCGGGGTGCACGCAGGGCTGTACTCACCCACCCTCCAGCAGGAGCATTGCGCTGGGTGGAAGCCGGTGCCGCGGGCTCCTTGTAGCCATAGGACTGAGACATCGGCTGCTGGTAGACTGGGGAGGGGGGAAATATGGGTCTGATGTGGGGCTGCAGCAAAGCCCCACACAAGGAGGTGGCTGCTGCTGCTGCAGCAAACCCAGGGCCGTGCATCCGCAGCACCCCCCTGTACCTGCGTTGCTGGGCTGGATGTGATGGACCGGAGGCTGCTGCTGCGGCTGCTGCTGCTGCTGCTGCTGCTGCTGCTGCTCCGTGGGTCTCTGGTAAGTGGTGCTCTCCTGGGAATTCCGGTGCTCCAGCTCCGCGCCCTCGCCGGGGCTCAGCCTCATCCGGCTCTTCTCGAACTCCTCATGGTATTTGATCTACAGGGACAGGAGGGGATGGAGAGGGCAGGGTCAGCGCTGCCGCCCCAGCAGCATCCTTCAGCCCATCTCTGGGTGTCCCCGGCAGTGCCAAGGGGGTTCTCCCCCCCCCATCCCTCCAGGCCATGGGGAAACCTGCTCAGACCCGTCTGTGGCACAGGAAGGAGGAGGTTTGAGTGTCCCATGGGTGGGATGGGTGAGATGCGGGATGAGGCTCCCAGTCTGCAGGAGCACTGGGGAGGAACCACTCCAGCATCTACCCCCAGACTGCTCTTACCTGAGCCATGAGAGGGGGTGCTGAAGGACCCACAGATTGCTTTGTGTTGGAAGGGACCTTAAAGCTCATCCAGCTCCAACCCCTGCCACGGGCAGGGACACCTTCCACTAGAGCAGGTTGATGATGCTCTACCTGCCCCATCCTCCTCCTGTCCTGCTCTGCAAAGTACTCTGCTCTCTGACCAGTTTGTACTTAAGTTTTGCACTATACCCATCACTCTTCCATTTCACAGCTATTTGTATTGTGCTTGGTTTTCTGAGCTGGGCTTTCCATGTTCTAAAGGTAAATTTAGAACTGATGAAGATTTTCCTTGATTTCCTTGTGTCACGGGGACACAATGTCCCAGATTCTATTGCTTAGGAAGCATTTCAGGCTTAGAGCTGAGTGTGCTGCTGTGTACTGTTACAATATGTTATAGAACTATTGTAACACTAAAAGCTAGATAGTGTAGTGTAGATTACAAAGCATCATATAACCACTAACTAACTGAGGTTCATGACATCACCTTTAAGCAGATAAGGAACTACCACTGAAAAGCAAGTAGCAGCCGACACTTACTACCCTGAGGTCTGGAATACCGTAGTTGTATTTCCAGGTGTGGAACACCAGAATAATTGGGTTTGCTCAGATGCAAACAGAACAGTAATAACTGGCAAATGTCACTGTCTAAATGGAAACCTCAAATGGAAACCACCCAGCCCCATCCACTCTTCCACCCACTTGCCAGCAGAAGCTGCACAGCTAAAGTGCGACCTACAACTGCGGGACTTGTCACTTCCTTTCACACGAGTTATGCTGCTCTAATACCATATTGTGTTGGTGGGGTGGTGGAAATCATGCCCCCAGGAACCCACTGGGGTTCACTGAGGAGGTTCTTGTCATACTAAGAAGAACCAGTGTTGATAGTGGAAAGTGAGCACTGAATGCTCAGATCCACCAAGGCACTGGGTGCTTCTTTGCTGGGCAGAGATTGGATGGAGCAGCCTTGAGGAGTAGGAGTTGGGAGTGTTGGGTGAGGAGAAGCTCCCCATGGCCTGGCTCCCCATGGTGTGTGCTGGGCTGCACCCCCAGAGCAAACTTCTCTCCCTCTTTCTTCTTCACTGGACAAACCATGCAACCTCAACACCACGCTTGCAGCCGAGCTTATCCACATACGAGTGTTCACAGTGATTTATACTGGGCCACTTACCCCAGGATTTCAAACCACTTAAGGCTCACCATTGTTGACTTAAGCCAGAAACCTTCACCCATGAAAGCAGAAGTCATGGCAAATAAACTAGTAGAAACTCCATTAGCACCTTTGCTAAGAGCAGTCATACTGAAAGCCATTAACTCCCAGAAAACCAGAGCCACAGCTGGGCTGATGCGTGTGGTTTAAGGCTCTCAGCTCCAAGTCTAGCCATTTCTCGCTCCTCTTGTTGGGCTGGTGTTTACCAAGAGCTGTCTAATCGGTCCAAAATGGACTTTGGGGCTAAATTCAGGGATAAAAAAAGGTGCAAAAAGAGAGATTTGTTTGTGTAGAATGAGCAGAAGTCTGATGAGAATCTCACCCCGCATCTCTCACTGTGTGTGCATGGATGTGTGGGTGCAGGGAGGCAGAGGAAATATGTGAGAGAAGTCAGAAAAGCTCCTAGATAATGCCTCTAAAGTATTTCTAAGCCATTGCATAAGTGACAATCTACAGAGGCTCAAATTCAGACACAAGGGATCCATTTTGCACAGACAGAAGAATACTCATGTGGAATACGCTTACAAAGAAGCTTCTTTAGGCAAAACAAACAAACAAACACTGGAGTCATTTATCTCCTTGCCCTCTTTCTGCGCTGGAATACAGGAGCTTCACAGTGTTACAGTCTAAAACCGCGGCAGGGGCCTCCCAGTATCCCTCCAGAATCCCACTCCAGTTTGTTCAGCTGCTCAGGAGTAAGGGCCCATTTCACGGCAGGACAAGGTAGGGTCTATGGTGAAGCAGCCTGGGAGAGCAGGGTCTTTCCAAGGCATGTGAGAAGCCAGTGGGAATCGCCAAAGCAGCAATCTCCAAGCCAAAGCAGGAAGGAACACCGTAGATCTCAGTCACAACCATACTCCTAAAGCCTCTTCTCCAAATACTTCTCTTACAAAAGGAACTACAGTGTTGGCCCAAGTGTTATTTCAGTATGAAATTGGTCTTTGAAAATGGATTAAGTAATCCAAGAGCTAAAACTCTTTCTTGATACTGCTGATACCCCAGCCTTTACCCCATATTGAACTTGGTAAAGCTGGATCGATTGAATGGGGAGAGGCAAAGTCAGCAGCAGGATTAACAGATTGAAAGTCCCAGACAAGAAATGGAAGCACAGCTTCTCGACACCGTGAATGCAGCCAGCACCCATCTCTGCCAGACACACATATGGTCTTTTACTATGCAGCCCTAACAGCATCCATCTCACACCAAGAGCATCTTTGGCTTCTGACAGAGAGGAAAGCAAACTGGATGCAGCCATCTTAAAACACAACTTGTGGGTGCCCAATCCCATGTTTAGGGGAAGATTCCCCTTACAAGCCCCTTGGAACAGCAGTTCGATGGCATTGGGATAAGGGAAAGATTTTCAGGCAGGTAAATCCCCAAATACTGCAGGAAGTTGAAATTTGGATTAAATTAGCTCCAGCTATTAAGTGTGCCTGTAAAATCATTATTGGATTTGGGGGGTTTGGAGGGGTTTTGTCATTGCTGCTCAAAAGCAGTTTCTTCCCTCCCTTCCCCTTTGCGAGTGGTGCAGCATAAGCATCACTGCCGTGGTTCTCCTTTGCCAGGCAAAGGCTGCTCCCAAAGGAAAGTGTACATTGCCTGTAATGAAACTGCAGAAGGGATCAATGTAATGAAGCTATTAAATGTAGGCCTGCCAAGAGATCCAGAAAGAGCAGGAGGCAATATCGAGCAAAAGGTCTATGTGGAGCTGGGGAAATGGAAGCTGCTCTCAGCAAACCTCATTCTTACTATGGACACTACTCAAACTCCAAGCAAACACCTTACATCAACTTAGGAAAGCAAAGAGTTCAGACAAAGCCTCCATCCTTGTGCTAGGAACCATCACTACAACCTGCTCTTTATTTTGGCCTTTTCCAAAGGCAGTGAGGCAGCTCTCAGGGACTCTCCTCTGCTCTGCCAAGGAGCATTGTACATAATACAATTGGAATGACTCAGTGCTCTTCTTTTGTGTCCAAGGAGACTTCTTTGAAAACTGATCTTTCAACAGGAGCCACCTTTGAGCTGTTAGAAAGAGAAATACCTGCACAGCATTGAGTTACAGAGTATTTTCATGCTCAGATAACTGGAAAATGATTCTGTATCCTCAAATTTCCCTTAAGTACTCACTTCTAGGCAAGGATCAACCAGAAGGAGTTTTAGATCATTGCAGAGATTTGAGGAGCCATCCAAGATGTCCTCTCAGTCAAATGCGCAGCACTGTGAGTGTGATACTGCAGCTCTCCACAACGGTGGTGTTTTATCTCAACACCACTTGGAACAACACAATATCCACAAAAAGGCACTGCTGGAATACATTATCTCATCAGCACATGATGCTCAGATTAAACTGTTTGGTGTTAGAAGTGATAAGGATTGCCATATCAGCGCTGAGCTTGTTGGAATTGTATTTCTTAGCGCCATTGACAGTAATCACATCAAAATTTGGGATCATTTTGAGTGATTCAGTAATAATTACCAGATTGTGCTGGAGACATTTGTACAAGGGCTTCGTGTGATAGGATCTGTACCTTACTCATTCACTTCAATCTTTTCTTTGAGAAATGTACTGCTCCAAAGCAGAGCATGGTAAGACAGAAACAAGCAATGAAATGACTTTAACAATTAGCCAGCTTCTTTACAGATCCCACATTCTGGAGCACATTGAGGCTCTTTGGGGCAGGGAGTAGACTACTGCCTTGTTTAGCTGCTGTTACTATAGGCTCCTACACACCGTGGCAATACAAGTGAATAGCTAGTGATGACAGCAATAGGTGCTTACACATGCAGCGAGCACTTGAGCACAGAGGATCTCAGTTTAGTTGAACAGATGCAGCTTTTAAACACACTCTTTAGGCAATGACCTTCACAAAATTGGCCCAAGAGCTTAACTTCTATTATTTACTGTTATTTCATTATCTTCAGGGTGCTCAACCCACCAGATACACACATATACACATAAATACAGTAACTGTCAATCTCAGAGAGAGCTTCTGCTTGATGAAAAGCCATAGAATAAATAAGGAGATACAGAAACACTGAAAAGACAAGAGATGAGAACAGACTTCTATATCTCCATTTTGACCCCAGTAATAGCTACAGTTTGGATGGGAATACATACACTAAGGCAACACGGAGGTGTTATTCTATGAAATGAGAACTGGTGGGCATGCCCAGGATTACAGACAGGGAAGGAGTGGACCTGTTTCCACATGTATTACATGTGCATGTCCTTTCTCACTTTATTCCTTCCTGTACAAATTGGTCTCCTGTCCTTACAAAACTATTATACAACAAAGGATGATCTAAGATACAGAACTGGTGTCATGCACCGAAGTGTCAAACCTTTTCTGACAGGCACCCAAGGTAGCTCTATGATCACAGTGTCTTCCCTTGAACTCATTTATCTCCTGTCACTGGTTAGGGTGCTCTATCTAAATTTAGCAGGCAGTTCTGCAGTCCTCGCATTGAATAGTGCTTGTTCTGGTCAATATTCCCCAAACCCACAAGCAGGAATTGTAGGATTGCAGAAACACAGGGCTGGAAGAGACCTCAAGAGGTCATGCAGTCCTTTCTCCTGCCCTCTGATCAGACCTGCCTTTTCGGGCTGATATGCATCCAGACACAGGTTGACCACGTTGGACCTTTACCTCTTCCCTGGCAATCAATCCCACCGTGCTTCCCTATCCCAACCTGATAACGTTTTCCTTAAAGTGAAGCATTAATCTTCCCTGATTAAAACCAAGTCTGAAGTCTTTGCTGAGTGGAGGACTGCTGTGTGTCCAAGAGGCTACCCTTCCCGCAGGCAGGGTGCTTCCCTTTTCCCAGCACAATGGCACTGTTGACTCATGCTCAGCTTGTGATATCCCAGATCATTTTCTGCTCTATCTGCTATTTCCAGGCTGTTCTCTGGCTTGGCTTTCTGCAGTTAATTATTCCTGTCTATATGTTTTATTTTGCATCTGTCCCTATTTATCCTCATTTTCTCCTGCACTACATTTCTAACTTTCTAGGTCAATTTGAATTCTGAGCTTGCCCTCTAACATATAAGCAGTGCATGCAAATGTTGTAGGAATGCTTTCCATCCATCATCCAGGTAACTAATAAATATACTGGACCAGGGACAAACTGAAGGCTTGATTCTGTATCTTTTATATTAAGCAGTATTCAGTCATAGAATCCCAGCCTGGTTTGGGTTGGAAGGGACCTTAGAGCTCATCCATCTCCAACCCCTGCCATGGGCAGGGACACCTTCCACTGGAGCAGCTTGCTCCAAGCCCCTGTGTCCAACCTGGCCTTG
>JANHGB010046652.1:11471-22893 GCA_026283785.1 Coracopsis vasa
TGCTCATGCTTCCCTGACTTGAAGGGAGGGATGAGGTTGTCTTGTACCCTGAAAGTTCCACTTGGCTCATAATCTACTTAAATGAGCTGAAGACACAAAAAATATTTAATACCGTGGCTATTGAAGATATCAGGTTGTACATATAACCTCCTTCAACAAAAGGTACAGACAGAAAATACATAGGAAGATCCAGCTACACAAAGTATTTTTAAAATGTTTGGCATACAACAGTAGCTACATTTCACTGTTACTGTTTCAATCATGTTGATAATTTCACAAAATAGCTTTTTCTTGGTGGTTAGTTGTTAAATAACTTGCATTTGTGAAGAGGCTCAGTTACCTGGAAGTGACCTTTCTGGCAGGCTAGATGGAGAGGAACTGCATGTTTTGCATTCTTGGCACTGATACTGGCTCCATGTTTCAGTAAGAGAGAGACAAGCTCAGAGTGTCCATGCAGTGCAGCCATGTGCAATGGTGTAAAACCATCTTCGTCGGAAACATTTACTCCAAGTCCATTAGTGGAGATCTTTGAAAATTTCTGTTGAGGAAAATAGACACCAGAACTACAAAATGAATTATGCTACTCTCTGCTGACTAAAAAGCAGCCAAATATCTGCTAAGTATATACCAAAGAGGAAAATAGACATTACAAGAACTTCTACTACAGAGCATAATTTGAGACCTTCAGGAAAAAAGTTAGTAAACCAGAGCAGCTTGGTAGCATTTTTCAACAGAACAATGAGATTTATTTTTATCTCATTTCTTCCAACATGATAGCTTCATATAGAGAAATTCCAAGCAAATACGGGGTACTGTGTTTATTCAAAGTTGGACAAACCTTAATTACAGCAATCCACATATTCTGAAAGAAAACTGCAAAGTTTTTTCACCCCATTAGATATTGAACAAGTCTTTGAATGTTTCCTGTATCCAAAATTTTCTACCCTTCAATTAAAAAGAAAACAATTTCATTACATCAGATGAACTGTTTCAGATCGATATATATTCCCTTGCTTTTCAGGCAGAGATACACAGGTTTTGGGCAATATGAATGCTGCTTCCCTAGAGGTAAAAGTTACATTACAAGAACGTAATTTATTCTTGTTACAGAATGAATATTCTAACCTTTTGTACTGGCCCACATTTTGAGCACTGGCATAACGGATGGCAGAATTCTGGTTTTGATGTACTGGCTGTGTCATCCTCATCTTCTAAGTCTTCTTCCATCCATTCCAAGAGATAACGTACCTGGCATAAAAAGCAAGTCCTCCTTTAGAGAGTCCAAAGGTTCCATGTCCTCATAAATTTGCATACGTAGACAAGTAAGATTTCACAAACATACAGGGAGACTATACAGCTACCTCCTGGCATCAACTGCCCACAGGCCAAATTAAAAGACCGAATGTTATTGTTGACAAAGCAGCTACAAATTTCAGTATATATAGCAGTGAAATAAATTAGAAATTACTTCCTACTACCTAATCAAGACTTCAGTGTTCGCTTATTTTCAAACTCTCCCAATCTTTTTAGCTCAGACGATTTGTGCCAGCTCATATCAATGCAAATTTTGTTTCATCTTTTGCTTTAAGGAACTTAAGAAGTGGCAAGGGTGATGATATTTAACCCATATCCAAAACTAAAGAGGGGCACTGACTTTTCTCAGGTCTGTCAATTCCCAAGTGCTTGACAGTTTCACTTTTTCTTCAGTATACAATGCCTCATTTTTGAGGAAAGAGGCTCTTCAATGTAGACAGTCTTAGGATTCAGAGCATTCATGTGCAATTTGTAAAAAGTAGTGCTTACTGCATGTTAATTTTATATTCAATGCAGCAAAAAAAAGGTGTTTAAGAAATACATTTTTACCTTGAAATTCATTAATCGCCTATAAACAAAAGTCATCTTAGAATCAGCACCAACTGTATTAAGTCTCCCTTATCACACCATCTGGCAATGTTACACCTGACATCTGTCTAGTGTATTATTCTGAGTGTGTATTATGCTCGGCGAGGCAAGTCTTTCTGAAACTCAAGACAAAGTGAGAATTAAATTGGTCTCATAATGTAAGGGACAATACACTAACAGTTACCTTTTCCTAGGTACACGGAAAGGGCTAACATCACTGCACTCAAAAACCAAGGCAGGAGGAAGATCAGCGTACCTGTGTGTGAAGGCAAGACCTCTCACAGCTCCTGCAGATCTTCTGGGAAGGTATTACTCAAAACATTCTTCACTTATTATTGACAAATAATTTCCTCAATTTGAATGAGGTAAATTGGAATTCAGTAATATCCAACAGCCACGCTAAGACTCACCATTTCCAGATCTCCATCAGCAACTGCTCTCAGGAGTTTTTGCACCTATGAATTAAGAAAACAATTTATTTGCTTTGTTAGTATTGATATTAAGCTGTACACAGGAAACCTTGTGTCCTTTACTAACCTCCCTAAGCTCATGTGGTAGCATTACTGCTTGCTCATTTCATATTTGTTGATAAAGTTTTAAAGGAAAAACCTTCTTCCTTTACGAAGTACAAAAGCCATGCAAGGCCTGTGGCCATCTGATGATCTGACTTGCTTAGTTAAACAGCACTTACCTAAATAGAGGATATGTAGTCCACACATAAACAAAGCCATGTAAGATGATATATGTTATTATGCCACTTCAGCAGCAGCTGACCATGCATTTCTGTTGTGAACCTAACATTAAAAATCCCTAGTCAAGACAAATTTCTACCCTGATGAATGCTAGTACTGTTTGGACTCTTCCTGAGCTACTACATGCTATCAGAAGTACAAAAGACGCAGATTTTATTTTACTATTTGAGAAACAACAGTTAAAGATGAAAAAGATGCTTTCCAATTGTTTCCAATCTGCAGATTACTGGTTTATTCCTATGTTAAAAACTCAAACATTTACAAATCTAACTTGACTGTAAGTATGAAATCTGTTTTCTTACTTAAAATCTGAAAAGATACAAATATCAAAGGGTATGCATTAGCACAAACCAGGTCACTTCAAATCAGAGAGTTAATCCACTGGACCAGCACTAGACCAAATAAGTATGTGTATGCTCAGGCCAGATAATGCCTGAGCACAACTACTGGGTGTAAGTATTCTCCTGTTTATGAGCTCTGCAGGGGGGAAAGAGGCAAGCGGGAGGAAGAAGAGATGGAAGGTGCTCTGTAACACACAGATGCCATTCCCCTGATCCCTCTGACTGCTTTTGAAAGCAGGAAAATGAGATGTACTTGTCTCCCTGCTTCTCTGATTCTCTACTCTCACATGAAGGAGCCGAGACCTAACCTGACAGAAATGGGATAGGTGTCAGAAAATGGGCAGGGAGACTTATTCGGCCTCTGCAGATTTGTCGTGGTTTAAGCCCAGCCGGTAACTCAGAACCACGCAGCCACTTGCTTACTCCCCTCCTTCTTCTTCTCCCCGCTCCCAGATGGATGGGGAGGAGAATGGACAAAATGTAACTCCCACGGTTTGAGATAAGAACAGTCCAGTAACTAAGGTATAACACAAAACCACTGCTGCTACCACCAGTAATAATAATGATAAGGGAAGTAACAAGGGAAGAGAATACAACAGCTCACCACTCACCGACCAACACCCAGCCCAACCCAAGCAGTGATCTAGCCCTTCCAGGTAACGCCCCCTAGTTTATATACTGGGCAAGATGTGCTGTGGTATGGAATACCTCTTTGGTTAGTTTGGGTCGGGTGTCCTGTCTCTGCTTCCTCACAGCTTCCCCTCCTCCCTGACAGAGCACGAGACTCAGAAAATCCTTGGTCAGAGTAATCATTACTTAGCAACAACTAAAAACATCGGTGTTACCAGCATTGTTCCCGGGCTGAAAGTCAAAAACACAGCACTGCACCAGCTACTAAGAAGGAGAAAAATGACTGCTACTGCTGACCCCAGGACAAGACTGTTGAAGAATCAGCTAATAAGCTTTGTGAAAGTCTGATTCAGCACTATAGCAAATTATTTTAGTACTGCGCTAGAATCACCAAAGATGCTGCTGTGTAAACAAAGCTGTTTCAATATTAAGAAACATCCTGCAAGTTGAATATATCATGGAGCAACAGTTACAGTTACATTTCAGTCTCTATCTAGAAATTACTATCTTGCTGTGACAGCAGTGTGTGGCAAAGCGAACTACGAAGGAGACTGAAAGGAAGTTGTGTTTTACTGGTCTGATCTGCTTCTTCAGGGTTTTAGCAAAAGGACAGAGCACCCAGAGCTGAAAGATCAGAGGCTAGATTAAATCTCTTCTTTTTTTTTTTTTTCAGGAAAGCTTATAAGTTTTATTTTACTATTACTTTCCAATACAAAGTAAAGCTCCTTGAAGTGATACACTAGGCACTCAAAGCAGAATTCCTCTTTGCTAACCTTGAATGCCTAAAAGTTAGCCTCTCACCTAGGTCAGTCTTTTAAACTTCTAAGTAAAGAACAAAATGCAGTCACCAAATGACACTGAAGTGCAATTCAGGTCAAACCAAGCATGTCTGAGATTAATTCCTCCCTGGAGGTACTGATTTCTCTTCACTAAGGAGGTAAAGTAGATGTCTGAAGTTGGGACAATTGTCTTTCAGACATCTGAAGTTATGTGGGCTGAATCCAAATCTCTATACATTTAAATCTGAAATGGACTATATATACTAGGGAGATCTCTGCTCCCCATATGTCTCCCCTAATCATATAGGATAATGTCAATGGAGATTGTAAAAGTCTTGATGATTTTCAGGAGCCAGTCTTATCACATACAAGATGCTGAACAGTAATGGCAAGTGACCCACAAGCTCTGATAATTTCTTTCCAAAAATAGCAACTTCCTTATAGTTCTAAAAACTGCCTCAGGCCCTAGCAGTGGAGAAGCATACAACATCTGTTATTCAGCTTATAGATAATTTATTAAGACTACTTAGAGCAAAATGTCTGCTACATGCATTTCCCCATCTTTTCAGTCTGCTTTCCCACTCCTCCATGGAATATAAGTACCTTCCTTTAAATGTAAAAATAGATGAAGTGAATCTACTGTATTTCACTTACATGCCTAGTTTTCCTGTTGTTGAAATTGTGCAGGGAGTTTAGTTCTAACAGAGGATGTTCCAGATTTACATGCCTGGCTCCTTTACTCTCTCTTTTCTAAGTTGTAAACAAGCCACATACAAGACATACACCACGACAGAAACGAACTAAAGCTGGATTATAGGAGAAGGTCATTAATGCCAAGAATCTAAGGTGTAAACTGCTTATAATCTTTTCCCCTGGTTTGAATTACAGTCTTAACTCTTGGGTGTGATAAATTTGTTCCTTTAAGGAAAAATAAGCCCTCAAGTGAAAATAAATATATCTATGAATTTATGAAACTAAATCTAGAAGGTGAACTTTTATGCATATTAGACTTTATTTAGAGTACTTGACTTTGTACAAACAGGAAGGAACAGTCCTATATTGAGGCTCTCAGAGTAACTGATAATGAAGTGTGAAGTAATATTGTCCAGTCAAACTCTGCATCTTTGAGCTTCTTGAACATTCTTAGAAAGCAGAAACTTTTGGCAAGAGAACAACTTTTTACTAGCAGGAATAGGAAAAATTTTAATGTAGAGGTGATATAGAGAGAAACAAAAGTACTAAGGAAGTCAATTTTGACAAAAATTGAACAGGAGAGCTAGAAAAAAAAAATGAAGAGAGAAGCATCAGAAGGAGTGGTGATATGACAGTCTTAGGAGGGGATAAGTGGAAAGTAGGGATCTGAGGTTTCACATGAAAAAATTCAGAGAATGACATCTTGTCTGGTGTGGATAAAGCAAAATCAGCAACAACATATGTACAAGATATTCAATACATAGTGTGTAATACTTCACGTGTTACAAAATGGATTTCCTATACCTATTTTGAAAGACTGTCTTAACATTCTAGTTTGTTAAGCCGTTTGCCAGTATGCCTGTAATAGTCTCTTCCCCTAACAGATTTTTAAGTTAACAAAGGCATTCAACTTCTGGACAGGACAGCAAGGTCCTTGGGGCACTGACTGCCATTATAATTTTACAAACTTCAACAAATTCAGATATGTATGCAGTCATGTAGTTAACTGCAGTAAATCTGAACAACTACTCCAAATATGCTTCCAGTTTTCCCCCAGAAATAACCAGCAAAGCAGTCAATACCATACAAGTGTTTAGATACTCAGATGACAAGCACCTGAGGATAGCAGCATATAATTTTCCAAAACAAACAGAAGGCTATTCTTGAAGAAGCAGTTAAAAGAGTGCTCCAAAATATCACTCTTCCAGCTCCTTCTTTTTGCTTATTGTCAGAACTTACACCTTAGTCTTACCTCCTTATAACTGTTTTTCACTTCTTCTTGTCTTACGTCAGTTGATGCTGACGACAGGCTTGAGACAGATGATCCTCTGCTGAAAGTTTCTGTTGACCGCTGAGGAGACCTAAGTGGTGACTTAAAGTTGGAAAAAAAAACCCAAAAAACAAAACCCCACACAAAAGAAAAGTTATTTATCAAATCAAGCAGGTTAAACAATGGCAAAAAGTTTAGCAACTTGCGTTCATCGTTACCTCAGAAGCACTCTGTCCTCTTTCAAATGTTAGAGAGTTTAATTCCATCAATGACAAAATCTGCATAAAAATATTAATAAAGAGAACCAATGTAATTCCACCTAAAGAAGAACCTACTGACCGAAACATGAATTAGCCAACAACCTAATATTAGTAACAGATTATGACTGAGCAAATTAAAAGTGCCCATTTACAAGTTTATGTTCCATACCACATGCTGTATTCCTGCTATTAGATTTAAAATGTGACCAGTCGTCCTTACAGTGAAACATACATTTTAATTTTAATAATACCAGACCACAAAATCCTGTTAGCAGGTAAGCATCTACACCTCCATGGAACTGCACCAGAAAGAAATTGGGCTAGAAGATAAAGAGCAATACCTTGGAATTTAATGCACACTGTAGGGAAGTCTCTTTCATCCGGTTTTGAATTTCTGGATTTGCCCCATTTTGCAAAAGCACTTCTATGATCCCTTGATAGCCCCAGCGAGCAGCTATATGGAGAGGAGTATCTCCCTTTTCATTACCAATATCTAGTCTACAGGATTGGACATCATAGTAGACTAAAGCTTTGACGCACTGGAAAGAGAAGGAAAGCTATCAATAAATTATAGTATTGTCTCTCAATTCACATAACGTGCAATCCTAAAAAGGCTTTTTTCATTGCTGCTCATATAAGCCATTGGCTGAAATGCAAGCTTTTACAGTTCAATGTCATTAAACAAAGAGGCAAATAAATCAGCTGAATTTGCACACTACTATCTTTTATGTGAATGCACAATAAAAATTGCTATGAACTACTAATGTCCTAATTTACAGTGTTAAACAGTTAGCCTCCAAACAGTTTTTATTTACTTTTTTTAATAAGCAAGTTTAGTGCAAATCTGCATCACAGTTTAGCTCCGTTCCATTAGAATGTCCATTTAGTTTGTTAGAAAACAATTACTTACATCCTCATGACCATAAGTGCAGGCTAAATGAAGTGGAGTATTTCCATTATTGTCCTGAACATCAGTACTTGCCTTATAGTGCAACAAGAGAAGCTTTAAGGAAAAATAAAAGTAGACATTTAAGTAAATAAAATATTAATGGACAAACAATTGCTGGCCTGTAGCATCCGTTAGGGTCCTAGCATCATGAAGCACTTCATGAAAACTAGCTACGTCCCTCCTATTTCAGACACTACACTCTCAGCATTACAGCACTGGTTTTGCCCTACCCTAAGAACCAAATAAAACTGCTTCTTATATATTTAGAGTTGTCACTGAAAACAGGAATCACCTACTGCAGCAAACACTGCAATACATATACATGATAATTTATCCTATATTTTAAGAGCCTATGGAATTGATGACATAGCTTAATTTCAATAATGCTAACTGAAGAATCTCACATATATAAAATTCAAGTACATAATACTTAATGTAGTTACACATGCTATCATAACGTGTATTCACAATGTGAAGTCATTTAATTTATTCCAATGACTGCAATGGTTCTTCTGCCTTAATCAAGAGCAGAGATGTTAATAGGCTCTCCATCTGAACTACGTATTAGAGATCTGTGTTAGTAAAATGCATGAATTATCAGATATGCACAGCTGTCAATTGCCTGGTTATCACAAATGGCTGAAAACCTTGCAGTATAGGAAAAAAAAAATACCATGCCAACTACAATGATAAAAGACCATCAGTTCTACAGCATGTGTGGTTCTGGTAAAAGTTTCCCAGAAGATGTTTGTGACAGTAACAGCAGAAGAGCTTATTAAGAGTCATATAGTTATTATTTAGGTTAAGCATTTCTTCTTGTTTCTAATTAAGCCTTTCGGTGCTTACTGTAACATTTTGATATCCCTTCTGACAGGCAAGGTGAAGTGGAGTTGAACCGTGGTAATCTGTAGTATTGACAACAGCTCCTTTGGCTACTAGTAAATCCACGAATGATGTTTGCCCTTGAAAAATATGCAAACATTGAAACAAAGTAGTAAACAAGAACATTACTACTTTTAAAATTCAAATGTGAACTATAAACCAAGATATCCTGCATTTCTGTAGAGTATGTTTACATATACCATAAATACACTTCCTTGGTATTTGGGGGTTCTGTTGCAGATTACTCAAGGTCAAAACTCTACAAAAGAACCTCCAGCTAAAAGCAAGCTATGCTTTATCTTACAAGTTGGAAAATAAGAGAAAATAAAGCTGTATCACACAAAGCACTCTCCTACTGGGATTCAAGATAATAATAAGAAAGAAAATTATTTATTAAAAAAAAATCACTGATAAAATTAACACATCTTTTAATAAATGTAAGATTAATGGCATAATGAACATTACAAGACAAGAATTGGTACAGATCTACCATACATAGCCAGATGCAGGAGAGAAAAAAGATCCATTTATCAATCTCCCAGTTCTTTGAAATAAGTCTGGTTTCTGATGATGCATTTTTTTCACAGCTAAATAAAGAGCTACTGTGGTAACTGCTACGGCAAAGGTAAGCAGCCAGCAAACAAACAGTAACTTAACCATAAGAAACTTAGTCTGAAAGAATATACAATAACTTCAGTCTGTGCCAACATACCAGTCCCCATAGCAAATAAGTAGAAAACAATTTAATGCAAAATTCACTATTTAATGTAAAGTTAGAAAACATGCTATTATAAAGATAAGGAACAATAAGGAGCAGAAAACACCAGTGAAGATGACCAACAATACTCACCACAAATAGCAGCTATATGAAGTGGTGTATATCCCCGGTCATCTCGAGAAAATGGAGTGATAATGGAAGGATCATTCAGTTTCCTTTAAAACACAATGGTTTAAAAGCAGCTCAGTTACCTATGTAGCAGTGGTAAGGAGGAGAGAGAGAAATTGCCAACCCCCCCGATTTTGGAAATTTTATCTTTTATCCTTTTACACTGGCAAATTATCTTACAGAGAGTTTCACATTTTGTTCTGAGATGCAATTTTGCCCAAGATGTGTAAGTTAGGTTCAAGAGAAGAAACATTTTTACATGACATTTACTGAGGCACACAGAGCCTTATCGAAGCACATAGAGCCTCCATCGCAAAATTGATGGTTCCCAGGCATTCAGTATTCTCCTAGTCTTTCTTCTGCCTCTTGAAAGCACACAAACATACACCCCCTACTCTATCCTGAAGTGCTACCAACTTCCTCTATAACCAAGAACAGCATACTTTTAAAAGTAAATCTCAGATTGAAGCTTTTGCATAGCTTTTGTATATCTGTGGATATGAAAAGTGCTTACCCAGACACTAGCTTCTCACATTTGTCACAGTAACAGAGTGGATGACACATTTTCTGTACAGTGTCCTTATCACTGTCACCTTGACTTAGTAATCGCTCCACTTCCTCCTGATTACCTGAAGCAATATGCTATGAAAATCCAAGAGGAGAAAGAGAATGAGGAACTAATATGAAAAAAAAATTCCCTTTAAGGAAAAATAAACACAAACCAAAAAAAAAAAAAACCCACCGTAAAACCCCACAGAAAAAACAGAGTAATTTACTGAAGCACAAAACGAAAGGAACTGATTACAAAAGACATGTATTCAAGCGTTAGAAAGCACAAATGAACAATGTCACAGCACAAACCCCTCTAATGGGCATTCAGTATTAAAAAGAATCTGTTCTTGGCTTACTTCACTTTCTATAAAAAATTAAAACAATTTCTATTGTTCTCTTTAGACTCAATCACGAAATTGAGTTCCCTCTGTGCAAAAACATTTCTATAAAATTAGCAAGTCTCTAGCCATAAGCTGTGAACACATATAATTAGAAGCTCTGCTTTGTGTCCTTGTAGAGGCAAAATACTTCTAGAATGATGTGAGATTAACATATAATATGAAGTAGCTGTCAGGTGACCACATTTAACTTATTTCAGAAAACTTTTAATTTCAAGCACTAAAAGCTGTGAGAGAGAACCTAACAGTAACATCACATCTGTGCATTAAATGAGCCTATCAATGCCAACAGCAAGTAACATTTCATCCTCATTTGCTTCCATATTTCGTGTAACATGCTGAAATCTGTAATACTAACTTTTAACATTTTGGCACAGAATCCACTAAATTCAAAACACACTTTTAGCATCTCCGAAAACACACTTCACCGTATTAATGTAATTAACACTGCATTATGTTTCAGAAAATCACAGAAAGGAATACATACTTATACTGCCATAAAAGTTATTAACCTTAAATAAGCAGTCTATTGGAGTAGTAGACATCTGAGACAACAAGTTCATCCTTTGTCTTAAAAGCAGCTTGTCACATAGTCTCTCAGATTCCTGAAAATAAAACATTCAGGTTGATTATCTACATACTCATTTACAGGCGAAAGTAAAGTACCTTAACAGTTGAATTAAGTTTTAAAAAAATGAAACACTGTATTTACCACTTAAGAGTTATGAGATGCATGCAAAACCTAAATCAGTTTCACATTTAGGATTTTGAGACTTAAAAAACTGCACACCTGCTGTTCAAAGAAATATGCAGATGTTCATCAGAATATTTCTTTACTTGAGCATTAATAAAATTATTACTGCAACAGGTAAGAAAGAACACGGCAAAACAAGAAAAGACATAAAAAAGACAACTAGAACTAAAAGAGGTGTAATGCAGCTTTCTTATAGGGAGAAATTAGGATTCTTCACTCTGGAAAAGATTCAGCTGTGCTACAGAGGTCTAGAAAAAATCACAGAAAGTCCAAACAAAACATGCAAAGAATGAGTATAATATTCAATTCGCACTCTCCCTGGCCAAAAAAAGTTGCCTTATTTAAGCAAGAGGAAAAATTAAACTGCTATGGCA
>JANHGB010046653.1:6235-18208 GCA_026283785.1 Coracopsis vasa
GCTCAAATGAAAGAGCTAGCTGTCAGCAGGCAGACTCGTGAGTGAGCGGCTGTGTGGTTCTGGGTTGCCGGCTGGGTTTAAAGCACAACAGGGATGTAGATCTTCAAGCTGTCTTCCAATGCAAACAAAAATACTATTGGTAAAATAAATAACCAGCAGCAACTGAGTATTCTCTCGTGACATGTTTATTATTGGTGCAAGGAGAGAAACTGTGTTACTCTGTAATGATCATGTTACCGTTGCCAGTAGGGTTTTTGTGTATTGATACTATTGTTCTTCTGTCATTTCCAAAGTCCCTACAGTACCAAAATCCTGATTCATGGTTGGTTGGGGTTCTTTTTATTATTGTTGTTATTATTATGATGGCTGCAATTTCAGCTCAAAATATCTTACAGATAAGTATGCAGTTATTTAGACACACATACCCTTTCCCCTCTTGAATTTCCTGGTTTTTATTTTCTCTAGTCGGAGAAACACTGTATGTAATACTTAATATGTACATATTCTATATGTCATTAAATGTGTGTGCATTGCTATCTTTGGCAGATCTGCGATGTTTGGCACATGTATGCTTTCTGTAGGGTAAAATCATAAACTTCAGCCATCACAGTTATACAGAAACATGGTTATGTGTTACCTGTGATTGAATCTTGACTTAGGGCCTCCTGTACTTCAAATATCTGGATGTTTTTTTCTTAGCAATGTAGGTTGTGTATCTGTGTAGTCCTCATCTTACTTTGAAAATTAAATGACATTATATTGGTTTTTACTTAAGTAAAGGATATTAGATACTAAAGTATCTAGTACCAGTAAAGACCAGTACCAGTAAAATAAGTTTGGGGTTTTTTGTTGTTTTATCAATATTTTATTATGACATGGAAAGGAAAATATTAAATTATATACATTTGCTAATTGATGAAATGTCTTACATAAAGGCATCTATATTATGTTAACTTTGCAAAAAAATGATTGCTTATCAAAACAAGTACTTCACCATCACATCTTCAATTGGGTAAGTTTAATAACTGGGAAACCAGTGGCATCCCCTGTAAAGGAGAAAAAGAAATGCATTCTTACCTTGGTTAGTATATTAAATATTTGCCATCCTGAACTTTCTAATTTATATTTCTAGACAATACGTCACTACTTAGATCCTCTCTGGCACCAACTTGGAGCTAAGACAAAATCTTTAGTCCAGGATTTGAAGATACTACGTACTTTGCTACTGTATCTAACTCAGTATGATTGTGTCACTTTTCTCAATCTTCTGGAGTCACTGAAAGCAAGTGAAAAAGCTTTTGGTGAGAATTCAGGTAAACAATGAATAAGCATACAAGTTAATGCATGAAACATTGAAATGTTGATATTTTTAATTAACATACCAAACATATGAAGGTATCTAATTAGGTTTTACATAACCAGCCATAAGGACGTAGGTTTTTATTGACAGATAATTCTTTCATCTTCCCACTTAACTGCTGTTACTTAAAAGTGTGAGATTTGCATCACATTTCTGTCTGTTATTGAGCTAGTAATTACACAGCAAGTAGGTAGCACAGGTATTACTGATGAGAGATCAAGGCTTTTAATGGATAGGGCTGAAACATGTACACATGGCAAATGTCAAGCTACTACTGCTTTCTTTTCCTGTTTAGGTTGGCTATTTCTTGACTCCAGCACTTCAATGTTTGTAAATGCTCGAGCTAGAGTTTATCGCATTGCAGATGAGAAACTGCATCAGAAAGGCAAAGGCTCTGAAAAAAGTGGCATGAAGAAGGAAAATGGTACTGATCATTCCTAATTTTAAGTTGGAGAGTGTCACACGATCTCAAAAGCTTTGCATATTATTACTGGTGCTATGGTTCCCTACATGGTCTTACGCAGCTCAGGATCTCAATCTGTTAGCTGGGATAAATTGAGATGTAATCTTAATTCAAAAGCATATAATAAACAACATAAAGCAGAGTCACAAAAAGAATTAAAGGGTTCTTCTAAGCTTGTTCGGCTGATCATTGGGAGAGCTTTTATGAAATTGTTCTTTTATTACATTGGTGTTTAGCTTGATTTATTTTATGTGAATGAGTAGGAGGCTGCCATTGCTTTCATAAAAAAATACATATATTCAGGAGTTTCAGAATTGAAGAATGAGTTAATACTTTAAATTTTGCTTCACTAAAGCACTTATCCCCATTTTAAAATATTTCTGTAAGAGTGCTCTCCAGCCCATTAGCATAACAAGTTGCATATGTAGGCTGGTGAATATCATATTTGCCAACAACCATCATGCTATTGACATCTAACCGCTAATTTAAAGTTCTGATTTTTTTGGCTGTAATTTTGGCTGTAAGAGCTGCTATGTTCAACCTTTCTTTGTTTCAGAATTAAAAAGGGAATTGGTTCTAGAAAGTAACCCAAAATGGGAAGCTTTGAGAGAAGTGCTGAAAGAGATTGAAAATGAGAATAAGAACAGTGAAGACTTTGGTGGTCCAGGTGAGAGAATACTAAATGATATTTATATGTGTTTAACTAAATGATGTAGGTTTGCGCAGTACAGTAAAATTTGTGGACTTAAGACAAGGAGCTTATGCACATAAACTATGTAAAACTAAATAGTTTTACATAAACTCGTATCTCTCTAGTTCTGGGTCTAAAGAAGAAATGCTGTTGGTTACTGTGCAATACTGTTTAAGAAAATAAAAGTATTATTACAAAAAACTATTTTGACTTACATTACAATGTTGTACTGGTACTTTAGTCTTAAAACCAGTGAAACTAATAATGTGGAAACTTAAAATAATCAAGATACCATTTGATCATTTCTCAAGTTCAGGTTCAAAAAAATGAGAGGTTCAGTCTTACTTCCTTTCCACTCACACATCTTCTAATTCTTCTCATGCACCTGAAAATTTGCTTCTCTGGGAGATGCACCTAAATGGGGTAGAGAGTAGAAGGCAAGGATGCATCTAACTGCTTTGCTGCTACTATTTTAGGGCTTTTCATCCCCTTAAATTTCACCAAGTTTTATTTTAGGAAATAGTAAGGGTAAAAAAGTGTTCTTTTTTCCCACCCACGGTGTTCTGACTCTGGATAAGAACTGGCTTTCTCACCTAGTGTTGTAGGAGTTTATCTGAGTCAGCTTGTGGAAAATTGTTATTCAAGGCCCACAGATGTCAATAGTACTGTGTGTAACATGTATTTTTTTAGACTCTTTAACACAGCTGACAAAATCGGAATGGTCTACATTAAGTTCTCTCATATTCTGCATTTAAAACTAAAAGTTGTCTGAGCAGGTTTCAGGACATGCTTTATCTGCCTTGTTTCAGGTGCTCAGAAGGAAAACCTCACTAATCTAGATGGTGTAAGAATAAGGAATGCTGAACTAACATTAATCTTCTGTAACCTTGTTTGGTACAAAACAGCATGCAAATTAGACTCCCTCAAAGTCCAGAGAAGCTGTGACAACCAAATGTAAAGGCATTTGGCAGGCATGCTTCTAGGATCATTAAAAACCATTTGCTCAAGAGGTGTCTTGTAGCTGGATAAGCAGTACGGCATAACAGATTATAAATGTGGTATTGTTTCTTGACTGCAGGGCAAGTGCTTATTTGTGCCAGTGATGACCGAGCTTGTGCACAGCTCAGGGAGTGTATTATTGCTGGAGCAGAAGCTTTTTTAACAAGACTGTATAATAAAACCTTTGGAAAGGATGAGAAAGCTGCAGAAGTGTGGATTCAGGACAGAAAAGCTGTCAAGTCCAAAGGAAATGCCAGACCAGATGAAGGGCCTCAAACCAAAAAAGCCAAACTCACGGCCTCATCAAAACAATGCAAACCCAAGAAGCAGCAAGACCAGACTATAATCCAAATGATAGGGAAAACTAAGGAGGAAAAGAGAGAGAAGGTGGAGGAGGAAGATAGCAAAGAATTAAGCAGTAGCCAAGAAAGCAGTCTTGAAGAGACCATTCCTGAAGATTTCCATGTGAAGTTACCCTCAGATTGTTACTATGGCATTTTCAAGAACCCACTCACAATCATTCATCCACTGCAGGGCTGCAGTGATCCCTACGCACTGACTCGAGTCCTGCATGAAGTAGAACCAAGATATGTTGTGCTATATGATGCAGAGCTGACTTTTGTTCGGCAGCTGGAAATCTACAAGGCCAGCAGGCCTGGAAAGCCTTTGAGGTAAGTTGACCTGGTCAGGGTGATTTTAGTCTTAAAAATAAAAAGTGCACTTTGAGCAGTCAAGGCAGATTGTGCATCTACTTATTTTCCTCAGCTACCTTTTAGTTCCTGTTCAGCCCTCTTCTTACTAAACAACAGCATAATGTCTGAGGTAACCAAAGGATAATTTTTACTTCCCAGCAGGTAGTTAGTCCCTTAACAGTAGAAACATATCTGAAAAAAACAGTTCATTCCATCTTCTACAAGACGTCTGCTTAGATGATCTTAATGGCAGTAGATCTATTTTGAGGTGCTGTAGTCTCATTTTAAACCATCTGTGTAGGAATGATTTTTACACAGTAAGCTTCATTTTGGATTTAATTAATTTTCACATTTCCTGATGTCTGGTCATGCTGAAGACCAAAGTAATTCAGAAGGTTTAACAGAAAAGCAAGGAAAGGAAAACACACTAAAGAACATGAGAAGTATTTCCAGTTATACTTGGCTCTGGAGTTAGCTGACAAAAATTTCCACACAGTGTGTATATATATTTGATACACCTATAATATGCAAAACTCATTTCATGGATAAATACTACAGACTAATTAAAAATGTAGAAAACTTAAAATTTAATATACTAGGAGTTTTTATGTTATCTTTCATTTCCATGGCTGCCTAATACAGCATTTCTTGAATACAGTGATCTGCAGTTACACCTCTGTCTTGCTGAATATAACTTAAAGCAATTTCTTAGTTCTTAGAATAAACACACTTTTCTTTCTACAGTTGAAACACAATTTATTGACATATGCAATTATTACCTTTTGAGTTAAAATGCTTTATACTTTAATCACCTCATGAAAATTATTTGCATCAGTTTAAAAGAGCTGTTGTAATTTTCTGGTCGAAGATTTGTATATACGCACCGTAACTGAAAATGGAGATCAGTTTGGCAGGGTTCAGTGTGTCTGTACCTAATACCCAGGTGCTAGATAGGGCTCTCTAGTGCAGATAGAAAAAGCAGAACTCACAAGCATATTGTATGAGGATAATTACTGGGTTATTTGTACAACTGGTTTTTAGTTGCCTGATTAGCATGTGCTGTGTATCTACCTCCAGCATCACATTCCCACACTTCAGAGCAGGAAAATCAGATGCGGTCATGCAAGTAGGGCTTAGGAAATGCATTGCATCAGAAAAGTAACAGGAGTAAAATCCTATCAGTCTGCCAGAGTGTACTTGAATGAAAATATATTGGAAAAAATGACTGCGCTAAAAAGCTACAGGCAATTAATTCCTAATTATTCTTATATGTTCCATATAAATCCCTATTTGTGAAATAAAACATCGTTTGTTGGTGTGCTCCATCTCTGCGAGATGACAGCTGTTTTTTATAGAACCTATGATTGCCTTATACAAATACAGAATTTTAAAATCTTAGATGGTGTTTTCCTAACCCAGATGATTGCAGATTTTTCCACTTTGTTACATGCACTCTACTGGGAAGATTTTAATAGCAATAAGAAAGTAACTCCTCATTCTACTGGCTGCCTGAATGGCTGACTGCAACCTGAGTCTGCTGTGGTTGAATCCCAGAATTCCGGTGAATGTATGCCACAGGAAAAAGAGCAAACACTGGATATAAGAATTTTTGTGGCTGATTTTGGAATGTCTTTACAGAAAAAGATAGTCTTTCTTCACTTGCCTTTTTTAAAGCAAATATTACCTTGTCAGGCACTAAGTGCTACTAATCTAAAATACTGGTTGTGGGGTTTTCTAACTTAATAGGAGGTTTTGTGATCCTTTTTTTTCTCCCCCCAAACCTACAGAGTTTATTTCCTCATATATGGGGGCTCAACAGAAGAACAGCGCTACCTCACAGCTCTGAGAAAAGAGAAGGAGGCCTTCGAAAAGCTCATTCGGTAACAAAATTCCTTTATTACTTCTGTTATTAATGTTTCGTGTAATTCCCTTATATGCTTATATCTAAAATAAAGTGAAGTTCTTAACTGTGTGAAGGCTTTAAATAACTTTTAATTCTGTTGCTTTTCAGATGTTAAGAGAGCTTCCCCACTGAGAATTAATGAAAAGTCAAAACCTTCCTTTTCAAAGCACCTGATATTTCACTTATTAGGTTTTTTTAATATTAAATTTGAAAAGCTAAACGGCACCATTTTTATCTAATTGTCTATAAATTTAATTTCTGTAAATGCTTTTTTTCTGCAGGTAACATTTCTTGTAAGATATTTCTAAGGCATTTATGACTTAGGTCATTTGGGGAAACAAAACAGTACTTTTCATAGAATCACAGAATCCCAGACTGGTTTGGAAGGGACCTTAAAGCTCATCCAGTTCCAACCCTCTGCCACAGGCAGGGACACCTTCCACTAGACCAGATTCCAGCCTGGCCTTTTCTTAGTCTGTATATGACAGCATTGTTCCTGACAGCGTCTGCTCACCTGATTATACTGCCATTCCTAGTCATCAGTTCCTTTGTTTCATATGCCCTGAGAAGTTCTAAATATAAAAAATCAGATGCTAAAATTTGCTAAAAATTGAAAATAAAAATATAGCATCTAGCCCAACAACCTGGAGAACCTAGTAAACTGCATTTCTGATCAGGTTTGCAATTAGTATTAAACTATGTCTAATTTTACATCTGGTATTTAAAGGTATTAAAGTCCTTTCATCTATTTTTCTCATATAATTGCAGTTTTCAGTGTGTCTTTGTTTGTGGTTCCTTAGAGAGAAGGCCAGCATGGTTATTCCTGAAGAAAGAGAAGGAAGAGACGAAACAAATTTCGACCTAATAAGAGATGCTAATCCTGCTTCTGCTGTTCCTGACACACGCAAAGCAGGTGAGCAGTTCCTGAAGTGAGGCTTGCTGCCCTAAGCTTTAAGAAGACTTACAACTATTGCATTTACATCCCATTCACAGTGTCTGGGCCACAGACATGCTGCACACTGACTCTGCAGTCTTGATGACAAAGAAACAATATCTCCCTCACTGCATCTATGTCTGACTGTGCAGTGACAATAAATTACATTTTGCTTTGAAAAGAAAATACAAATTAATGAAATATTTCACCATTAAGACTGATACCATTTGGATTGTTTCTAGACAGCTTGTTGGTTACAAGACTGTCTAGTATTGCTTGTAGAGAGGTGGAGAGAAATTAAAACATAAAAATTTAAGTCTACAGCTAGCCAAAGGCAGTGTCCTTGAGCTAGTAAATGTTGGGGACTTCTTTTGATCTTGGCAAAACAGACTGCCTGGGTAAATGCAGATTGTGGGGTTTGTCTACTTTCTTTGCAGTAAAGCACCTTTTTTCTGCTGTTGCAGTTCTAATCGCATTTTTGTTCCTTTCCTCTGACATGTATACTCTGTCTTCAGCTTTACAGCTCTGCCCCTGTTTATCTTTGCTGTCACCTCGTTATCCTGCTCTCCTTTACCATATGCTCTCTAATCTTTGCTGTTACGTCTTTTTGGCCTTGATGCTGCAGTCTCTTCATGTGTGCTTTTACAGATCTATAGAGGCTAAAGCATAATTTCTACAATAAAATGCCATGTTTCTGTGGGAACCTGCTGGAAATAAGGATCAGCTTTGCTACCTTGTTTGCAGGCAACTTTTAAAAGATTTTCCTGATGCATTTAAACAATTTTCATCTACAGTTTAACGTATTTCATTGTCACATATACAAAGGTTATAGGAGGTAGTGTGGTAGTTCTATTACACTGCAGAGCATACTCCATAAATGAGAGTATCTGATTTGAATATCTGATATTTTAGAGCATCTGATTTTTTTCCTCTGTAACAGTGGAAAAAGTAAGTGAAGTCTGGCTTTGTTATACTACTGAATTCAAGGTATAATTTGAGATGTGAAGTCCATCCATTTCAGAAGCATTGGCAACACACAGGAAGATTACACAACCAGAGCTGGAGGTCATAACTCCTTGGGTTAACTGTATTTCTTTTGCTTTTTAGGTGGCCAGGAACAGAAGAGTGTTCAGCAAACTATAATAGTGGATATGCGGGAATTTCGTAGTGAGCTTCCATCGCTGATTCATCGTCGTGGTATTGATATTGAGCCTGTTACTTTGGAAGTTGGGGATTATATTTTAACTCCTGATACCTGTGTGGAGCGGAAAAGTATCAGTGACCTGATTGGCTCCTTGAATAATGGCAGGCTGTATGCACAGTGCGTTTCCATGTCCCGTTACTACAAGCGACCGGTTCTCCTGATTGAATTTGATCCTAGCAAACCTTTCTCTTTGATTCCACGTGGCTCTCTATGTCAGGAGATTTCCAGTAATGATATTACTTCTAAGCTAACTCTTCTCACACTCCATTTCCCAAAGTTACGCATCCTATGGTGTCCCTCTCCCCATGCTACTGCTGAGCTGTTTGAAGAGTTAAAACAGAACCATCCCCAGCCTGATGCAGAAACAGCGATGGCTGTCACAGCAGATTCTGAAATTCTTCCTGAGTCAGACAAGTACAACCCTGGTCCTCAGGACTTCCTGTTAAAAATGCCAGGTATTAATGCAAAAAACTGCCGTGCCTTAATGAACCATGTTAAAAGCATTGCAGAGCTGGTGACACTGTCAAAAGACGAACTCCACAAAATCTTGGGTAATGCTGCCAATGCCACGCAACTCTTTGACTTTATTCACCTGACCTATGGAGAGGCAGTATCTAAAGAAAAAAGCAAAAGGTGACTAATGGGATTGTTCAACATGGGGCATAGATAAGCTGTTCTTGCACAGTACTTTGACAAAGTACATGAACCATTTTAATAAATGCCCTCTAAGATAACCATTTCTTGCTAATGCTGTTCCATCAGTTTTGATTTTGAGTTAATTATTACTGAAGGCAAGTTTCAGGAGGAATAGAACAAATTTTAAATAGAGAAACATGAAGGTTATTTATTCTTTCTACAGCACTTCCACCAATTCTGTAATATCACCGAATGAACTAAATGAAAATCTTCACCAGCTCCATGAGAATTAAGTGCTAAGATGAATTAATAAAGGTGTTTTCTTTTTAAAGTTATGATGTCTTGCTAAAGCTAAAATGTCCTGTGTTTTGATTAGCATGTGTGACCGACGGCATGATCTATAACTTTGCCTTTGCTGGTTTTATTAACATCTTACTCTCTGGAAATTGCCAATTTTTGATTGACCGCGATGAGGCTGATGAGGCCTTTGGTCAGGAGTTCATTTAGGAGAACATACTTGGACTCAATTATGAATTTTAGAACATCATTGTAGGCCCTTGTCACAGTAAACCGCAATTGTATGATATGTTCTACATTCTATTTGCTTACTTTATGAGAAATTATGCTTTCTTTTTTGACATTCCAAAGTCAGTACAACTCTATCTTGCTAGATTTTGCAAAGTATGTTCCTTTGGTCTGGGCTGGATAGAGATTCTGTGATGACATGATGGAACTTCTCAGCGTGCCTTACTTAAATTTTCAAGATGCCTTATTTTTTTACTCAGTTTTGGTAGTTTTCAGCTCAATCACTTGAAAGTGATAAATCTAGGTATACCATTGGGACTGTTCCTTTACAGCAGAGCAGATTTCCTCTCATAAAATGCAACAGTTTTCTAAATAAGGTTTTCCAAAAGGGTTGACAGTTCTTCCAATATTATCTTCTTTCTGTATCCTATTGCACTTGCATTTTAATGTCTTAAATAGACCATCTGTCAATAAATTAAAAAAAAAAAACCAAACAAAAACCTAAAAAAAGTAAAGCTGCTGTCACCTTTTAGCATTCTTTGTAGCATACAGCAGGGAAAAGTTCTGATAGACTGTGAATGTGTATATTGTTAAAAACATGTATCCTGCACTGACCTTTGATACGGAACTATGTAACCACCTGCCACTGCCAAAGAGCTTGTCCTGCGTCATGACATGCTAATGTATTTACATTAGCCCCGTACAGAATCATTACCTGCAATGACTTGCACATATGTATTTATATGATTCTAATGCTGGCAGTAGGTCAACATAATTGCCATTGTGTACGGAGAAAATACTGATTTTCTGTATGCAAGTTCAGTAAAATCTGTACTGTGCACTTTCAGATTTAACATTTACTGTTCATTTTAAGTGTGAATTGATGAATTTGTTAACTTACACTCTAGGATTGAGCAGATTTCCAATGTGAGCATTTTTATGCAGGTGCAAGTTTCAGTACTAAATACATCCGTAACAAAATTAAAATGTGTTATTTATCTTATTCTTCATTTGGCCATATTGGTATCGGAACATTTTTATTTTTTAGTGTGCGGTTTATAATAAAGATCTTAGTGTTTCTATTGCCCTATATTCTAATTTGTTTCATTTAATATAAAAAGAAGTCTTTCCATGAGACTTTTGCTTATTCAAAGCAGTAAAGTCACAAATGCTAAGGATTGAGAATGCCTGTAAAGTGGTGCTAAGAGAACAGAAAATCAGAGGAAGAACAAAACTGTCCTGAATGCAAAGCCTGTAGAGCCTGATTTGGAAAAGGAGAGCTGACCAGCCTTTGAAAACATGGTTTATTTGTGCATTTGCATCATTAAGATGTTATATGAACTATGGGTTTGGATTGTTGGGTTGTTTGGGGTTTTTTCAAATGTACTGCCTCTCAGCTTTGTCAGTTTTTTTCTTCGATATGTATAAGGTGAAAACAGAGGGGATACGAGGAGCTTACAAATTGTAACTTTGTGTTATGTGCTAGATCAAAGTCACATGATGCAATTAAATTATGAATATTTGCTAAATGTTTAGATTAAATTGCCTTTTGTTTATATATGGGGAATTTTTATAACAGTTTTTGATTGCATTTTTTTCAATGCAGGATTTTGCTTTTTCTTTAAAACAGCCACAAGTAACACGGTTGGATGTTGTTACTGCTCATTTGTGATTTGGCAATTTACCATATAGTCCTTCTGGGGAAGCAGGTATGAATTGTGAACAAAGGTGGAAGACGTCTTGTCCCCTGAAACCACTTACCCTGAAATAACCAAGCCAAAGAGTTTACCTGTATGCAGACATCAACAAAGTGTTTGGGTGAATGACAGAAATCCTAAGGATGCACTCCCTGACTTTATGGCGTTCTTTAGCTTGTTTTCATTAACAGTAAGGACATTTTGCATATTGTCATTGCTTGATGTTTTAACTTTGTGCTTTTTTATTAAACAAACAAAAAAAAAACAACCTGCCTTCACTTCGGGATTGTTTCAGATTCTTTCTTACACCCAAACCAAGACTATGCATTCCAAGGCCATTGGCTATGTGAAACCAGGGGATTTCTATGCTATTGAGAAGTTGCTTATTTCTACAGTTTGTCCTAGGTTTTGATTGCACTAGATTTCTTCCTAGAATAACAATAATACTCAAATCTCGTAGGAACAAATGCACCCGATATTAGCAAATATATTTTGCACAGGATAGATTATGGTGTAGTTCCTATGTTTGTTACCTGGATACTATTCCTGCTAGTGGTGCCACGTGCAGTTTCTAGCTACACTTGCAAAGGAGTCATTTTGCTTGCAGTGTTGCCTATGTGCAGTCCCTAACGAAACAAACTGCACCTTCACAATTACTTTTTTTGCATGAACATGTAGAGTGGGGCTTTTCTGATACCAGCTGTATTGACTGCTTTCAAATTAATGCCTGCAAAACTTACATGTAAACCAGTTGCTCAGAAATCCACACAGCTTATAAAATCATAGAATCACAGAATAGTTAGGGTTAGAAAGGACCTTAAGATCATCTAGTTCCAACCCCCCTGCCATGGGCAGGGACACCTCACACT
>JANHGB010046655.1:0-12491 GCA_026283785.1 Coracopsis vasa
CAAGAGGAAACGGCCTCAATCTGCACCAGGGCAGGTTTAGATGGAGCTGAGGAACAATTCCTTCCCCAAAGGGTGCTAAGGCATTGGAACAGGCTGCCCAGGGCAGGGCTGGAGTCACTGTCCCTGCGAGTGTTCACACACCATGTAGCTGAGGCCCTCTGTGCCATGGGTTAGTGGTGGCCTTTGCAGTCCTGAAGGGATGGTTGGACTGAATGAGCTTAAAGGTCTTTTCCAACCTGGTTGATTCTATGATCCTATAAAGGAGAGTTCACATTCAGCTGACAAAGAGCAACCAGTCTGTGGCAGCATTAAAAATTATTATTTAGGAGATAGGACAGTTGAACCCTGTCACATTCCCAAGGAAACAAATCCCTGAAGCAGACATGTGTACTGAACAAGTAGGAAATCCTCCCCAAAGGTTAACTGCCCCATTTTGCACAAGATGACAAATAAAGCACCATGTGATAGTGAAAATATCAGTGTTTAAACATCTACTTTCGCTGCAGGAAAGGCAAGCTACAATCAAGGTCAGGATTCACAGCTTCAGGCTTTAGCAGTACTATAGAACAGGTGCCCAGATATATTCAGTTAAGTACAGAAGAAAGCTGTAACCTTGTTTTCACCACCTACCATTGTACTTAATGCTGTTGGCAAGGATGAGGTTAACATCATCAAGGAAAGTCTCTCTGCTCTGGTATTTGTGTTTGGAGATATTCTGGAAGAGATCATCACCCAGTAAGTAATCAAGTCTCAGTATCTCTCAAGAGGCTACTCAGTTCAAGCTACATACCTTGCGGATAGTCTCCAGATCCATTGGATTAACAATCACCTTGTAATAATCAGGAACAAACTTTTTGTTAACTGGATGATGAAATGGCCAAGACTGAAGAAAAGAAAACAGACAAGTTTAGAAAGCGTCTGTGTAGAATTTCTTAGTTTGAGCTACAGATTTCATAAAGCAAGTCTCCAGAACTGATTAACACTAAAAATGTATGGGAAGTATTCATCAGAAGGTGTATTGAACCCAATCATTTAGCTTCAGGAGGGACACATTAAAAAGATCTACCAGTTGGACTTTTAACTAAGCCTGTTGCAACCTGTTTGACCATAGGAACATGTAATACAAAATACTAATAATCATATCAAGGACTTTTCTATTTTACATCACTGTTTCCTCCACCACAAAACTAGTGTCCAGCAAGAACACTCACTGCTTGTACAATAAACAAACATAAACCTAGGTCTGATCTTACAACGGGGGCTATATATTCCAATTTATCTGTTCATCATGGTGAGACGGCACAGAAAAACTCCAAAATCCTTTCTAAACATCAGAAATGACCACATGGTGACAACAGAGAATGGAACCAACAAATTAAAGAGGATGGACATTAAGCCCTTTCTGTCAGTCTAACCTCTGCAGACTCTTGTTCCTTACTCCATCCAGATACAATGCACACTATAGAATGACACTGAAGTCTTGATATGTGCAGTTTTTGATAAGCTTAAAGGCTTTTGGGTTTTTTTAATACTAACAAACTAGTACAATACTGGGTAAACCTGATCAATTAGAAATCAGCTTATATTTCGTGTGCATCTGAAAACTTTGCAGAGTGCTACCGAGGCAAGTGCTATAAGCAGCAGGAGAGTATGTTTTATAATTACCATGCTTAACGAAAATCAGTGATTTCATATTAATGGGAGATTGACACAAGAACCATTCAGGAGTGAGAGCAGCAGGAAAAAATATTGGAACCCAGGCTTCACCAGCCTTTTGCTCTAGTGAAGGGGGTGAGTACAGGTGTGCCTGTGCCTTTCAGAAAATCACGAGCCAGCTCCCTGGCAGAGCACTCTTTCAATCAGAAGGTAAATATGGAGCCACAGGACTATAATCAACACATTTTGCACATGACACACACATTCTACTTAAGCTACATACATCTGGAACTGCCATCATCTTTTGAGTGACAATGTTATCCAAAATGAAGGAAAAGGCCACTTGATCATCATCATCCAGGAGGGGATTAATTGCTTTTTCTAATCGAGCCAGTTTATCTTCCTTCTGCAATAGAAGTAAGGAACATCAGTGGTTGACCCTAGATTAGTAACTGTGAATGTCAGGATACTCTGTCCCAAGAGATTCCCATTCACCTTTTCATGAAGACACTTGTAAGGGGGGTTAATAGCCTAGCTACAAGCCTACATACAAGATAAAGTAACTAGAGTAATAAACGAGCACCTGTTTTTTGAGAAAGACTCTAATGTGAACTGTTTACAATTGTAAAAATTCAAATACATCTTAGGGTAGGGGGGAGTTCCCTTATTATTCTACCATTCTCCTTAAAGCCCTGTGTTTTGCCTACACAAGTCCTCTATCCACAAAATCCTCCACCATGTCTGAACATCCCTCCCCTCTCCGCTCTGACCACAATTCATTCACAAGACTTGCCTCTTTCAGCTTTTCATCACACAGGTCCAGCATGGACTGAGATATTTGTGTCAGTGAGTGCTTTGGCCCTGCAAACACACAGCAAGTACAGTGAAATCCTCCAGCCTGATTAAAAAGGCAATTATGTCACTTAATATGACTTAATCTTTACTCCTAAAGCATCACTGATTATATTTCTAGCAAGTATATTCTCAATACCCACAATTATTAAAGTATAGCATGGATTTCACATGAGAAAAGATTATTTGTAGCAAATATTCACACTTCTGGTATACATTCTGTTAAGGTTTGGAAACCCTACAGGAAAGCAGATGTGTCCATGGAAGTCTGATTTCTAAGCCCTCCACCTTTAGCTAGTCTTCTGAGTATAAGCCATGAAATTTCTGTTTTCTTCACTAAATCAGTCATTGAAGCAGAACTGCTAAGGAAGTCAAGATGGGCATTAAGGAATCATGAAAACTGCAGCTTTAAATTATTTCATGATTCCTCACACATGAAAACAATTATTTGCAAGAGAAGTATGAAAAAAAAATCTGATTTATTATGATAAATCAGGGATTTAGCTGACAAAATAATAAAGGAAACAGTAAAGACAAAAATCAGTGCTGTCAATGTTACCCTGGATGGTACACAGCCCAGAGAGACAACGCAGCTGTGAAGGGCTTTTATCTGTCAAATAAATACTTTCTGGACAAATACCTTTCTATGAGTGGTCACAATACAGCTGACCTATAGTTGCTCAATGAATCAGCACTTTTCCTCAGTAAATGCATGCTCTACTACAAAATCTACACTTTTTGTTTTCTTTAAACTAGCTTTCTGACTTTCCCAAATGGGGAAAAAATTATTGCAAGTAGTAAAATATACAAAATCATTACAGTAAACTCAAAGCTGCATGCTCCAAAGGAATGGCTTCAACAGGTGTGAATTATTCCTATTTGTATTGAAAGACTCATTCACTAGAGCATGGTATTAAAAAAATCAGTTCACAAGTATCTCGGCACCAATCCATGTCTGAAAGCAAAAAGGAAGGACAGTCATAATGTATTTGACTGAAAACAGTGTTTTGCTTATCTTCACCCTGTATGAAGGGCATACGCAGGGCTTTGCCTTAATACCACTCTATGATTCTATGAATACATGCACCAGTGTCTTTAGTCACATAGGTCCATAACTGAACTTCAGTTACTGCACAAAAATGTAGAATCACAAACTGGTTTGGGATGGAAGGGACCTTAAAGATCATCCAGCTCCAACCCCTGCCATGAGCAGGGACACCTTCCGCTAGAGCGGGTTGCTCCAAGCCCCGTTCAAACTGGCCTTGAACACTGCCAAGGATGGGGCAGCCACAGCTTCTCTGGGCACCCTGTGCCACCACCTCACCACCCTCAAAGGGAAGAACTTCTGCCTAACTTCTAATCTACATCTTCCCTCTGTCAGTTTAAAACCATTTCCCTTGTCCCATCACCAAATGCCCTTGTAAGAAGTTCCTCTCCAGCATTCACAGTTATCGTTTAGTTACTGTTAAATGCTAGAGTCCACTTCTTCCTTATTTATGAATTACTCATTAACATTAATATAGACTTCCTAGTACATTTGGTAAAAACATTTATTGTTGTCATCTCTCAGTGAATTTATTCTGCTTTTCTATTGCTTTCATTATTTCTAAAAGATTCACACCTCATGCATTAGCAGAAACAGTTTCCCTATGTTGTTAATAGCCTACCATTGTATGTTGCACTGTTTTTAACTATCAGTTCCAGATGTTCTCGGAACT
Source organism: Coracopsis vasa (assembly GCA_026283785.1). Taxonomy (NCBI): domain Eukaryota; kingdom Metazoa; phylum Chordata; class Aves; order Psittaciformes; family Psittacidae; genus Coracopsis; species Coracopsis vasa. The sequence continues at coordinate 4,227 of JANHGB010046655.1, forward strand.
CTTCTCGGGATGGGTACTGGCGCTTACGAACATTTTCACGCAGGGTCTGTAAATCCATGGGCCGAGTAATGATCTTATAATAATCTTTGACAACTTTTGGATTTACAGGAGTATGAAAAGGGTATGTCTGAGGACGAAAAGAAAAGAATGAATGCTCATTACACAATACTAGCACAGCTAATCTAAATTTAACTATCCTCAGCTCAACAGGTACTAACATATACATGATCCCCTTTACACAATCAGCTCCTTAAATGCACCAGGGAATATATGATAAGTTCAGCCCCATGGCAGCTATCACTTTCTTCTACAATATATTCTTTAATACCATTATAAGAAGAAGAATCTCACAAACATTTTCAAACACTATTTTTGGTTATGCAGCACAAAAGTCAAGAAATTGAACCTGAAAATCTCAAATCTTCAATTTAATCTTTTTATTTTGCATGCTTCTGATAAAATCTGGTCAGAAACAGTGAAGTAAAGAAGCATAGTGCCACATATATCAAAGTATTCCATGTTGCTACATCAAGCATTATTTATCCTTTTCTGGTTTTACAGGGAAAAAAAATACCAAAAAAAAACCAAAAAAAACCCCACATCCCAGGCTTTGAATATATCTCAATACAGAAATATTCAACAGTATTTTCTGATGTGGACATTTTCATCTCAAAAAGATTCTGAGCTGAAATAACTTTAGAAATAATGCACACTAACTGTGTGCAGAGCAGGGGGAAAAAGGAGTGGCCTACACTCACCTGAGAAAAGCCTACCCTAATTTTGCTGTCTACAACACATAACCTACTTCAACCTTATTGCTTAAGACACAGTTTTTTGGTCTCATAGCTTAAACTTACATTAGGAAGATCCCTTATGTCATTGATGATGCCCTCCAATATGGACGACAGCGTCACCATGGGATCTGTTCGCCGTCGGTGGATAGACTTATGAGGACGCTGAAGAAATCAGAGACAGAAAAGTTAAGGCAGTTCCAAGATGCAAAATATTTACCCACAGAAATGATAGGCAATTTATTAATTTATTGGTCCATGTAGAGGACATACAGGAGTAGTAAAGAAACTGGCCAGCAGGCACAAACAGAAATAGAGATGCTGCCATCAGTTCAGTAACACCTTCAACTTACATTCAAGTAATCACAGTGAACAGTTGTCCCTACTCGCCGCTTCTTCTTTGGAGGAAGCTGCTGTTTGGGAAACTTCAGGACCAGTGATTTCCTGCGAACCTCATCCGCACTAGGCAAAACAAAAACACAGACTGCTTTCTCCAGCCCTTCTGTCAATTGAGACCATTTGTCCCCATCAGCCACTATACCAAATACACAATCAAAATACTATAGTAATAGTCTATGCAAAGCCCTGCCACTTTTTCTTGTGATTAATACACTAACTTGTATTCTGCACTAAGCTGTAAATTGTTTTTTCTTACTATCCATCAGTATCTCTGCTTCTTCCCTTACCTCTCAATCAGTTGTTTTCCCAAGACAATTTTTGTTCCTTCTACTTTGATGAGTTCTTCATTATCATTGTGAATTACTGTTTTTTCCAGCTCTTCCTCCTGCTCCTCTGTCATTGCAACAGGATTAGAAGGTGGGGCATTTGTTTGGTAGTAGAGAGGGCAGAATTTATTAGTCCTCATATGGCCAATTGCACCACATGCTCCGCATTTTAGCTGCAGAAGCGTAAGAAAGATGACAAACCAGAATTAGGCTCCTAGTTTAGAGGCAAAGTATCATTAAAATCCTCTAGTCGGACCTCTAGTACATCACTAGAGCAGAAAACTTCTCCAATCCCCAAGACCTGTTAGTATGCTTTATGAATGCATGTGCTTACTTTCAAGTCTGGACGCTCTTTCATTTTCTTGGGCTTCTTTTCTGGAGGGCCCTTAAGTTTCTCTTTTTCTTGGTTCCGTTTTAACCGCCGTAATTGTTCCTGGATCCTGCGCCGCTCCTTACGCATTTCCTCACGGTGCTGTTCATCGAATAGAGCAAACTTCCGTCTGGTGGGGGGGACACCAAAACACAACACACAAGGGTTTTCGTTTGAGTTGATGATTTACCAGGTACTCTTCCGTCACGTTAATCACTGCACAAAATTCATACTGCCCTCCAAATGGACAGCCATTAATTTTATTTCTCTACGTAATCATATAAGTGCCGGGCTTTTACACTAAAGTCTACATTTCTTCATACTGCCAGTAAAATGGAGTAGTCTACAGGCAAAATTGGGAAAAAAAAAAAAAAAAAGAAAAAAATTATATATAGGTCTTACATAAACTCTTCATCCTTTGTAGTCCGTATGCGGCAGTAGGCATCGATAACTGCAGGCTTCCGAACTGTCTCACACCTCACATATTCTTTCCCATCCTCGTCTCTAAATGTGCGATAGATTTTGAGGCGACGGCCAGTGGCAGAGGAATTAAGGCTGGTTACAGAAGCAGTGTCGTCATCTTTGTGAGAGTTTGCTGAGGCTCCTGAAGCTGATGCTACAAGAAAGTGTTTAATTTACTTTTAATTTCTTTCACACTGTAGAAGCATCATTGTTTAACTCAGCAGATAGTTTTGGCTTAAAAGCTTCCAAGGCACACTTCAGGAAAACCTAAGCAATAGAAGGCTTTCCCTTGCTTGTTCATGTTCTCTTATCATGACATATATTAATCTGAAACAAAGTTAACTACTGAATTTTCCACATGGATTATAAAGACAGAATGAACAGCTTGTCAACAAGGACCTGCAGGTGCCTAAGCACAACCTATAAGGCAACTGCAATTAAGGCCCGGCAGATTGCTTATAGTCACATTGGTTTTCATTGTAGGTGTGGAGATCTGGCAGAAACCGAAGGTCAACAATTACCCAGTTCTCCACCATGTGTTACAACCAGTGAGCTAGCCTTGTCTCATGTGACCACAGAGATTTTGTTCAAAATAACACTGATATAATTTCATAAGGCAATAATCATCAGCAAGTCTTCCACGTATCCCTTACTAAATTATTACAGTAATTATTTAATTAGTGATTTATTCCTGATCTGGGTTTACAACAGTAACAATAATCCTGACCCAGACACAGCAGAGTTCAACTTTGCTTATACACATGCAGCAAGAAAGAGTGGTCATGAGCTTCATCATACAGACAGAAGTTCATTCACAGGTCAGATATTTCTACCTGCTAGTTTAGGGACATGTGAAGTTCTCTTGAATGCACTTAAAAGAGAGACATCTCCACTTGCCCAATTGCTTCCCAAACACACCGCTACACAACAGAGTGTAACAGACACTATCAACCTACATATTGTGCCTACCTGTTTCACACACATAGCTGTGTTTACAAACAAGATCCAATTGGAATACCATGAGCTGATTGCAGGAACTGTTTGTGAATACACCTTGAGAATATCACTATTCAAAAATACCACTCCACCCTTCCGCTACCTCCCCCCCACCCAAAAAAAAAAAATATGGAAACTCAAGCAGCAAGCAGCAGTGAATATCTAAATAAATACCAGATTAAGTTTATAGTTCAAAATAAGCAAAGCTACGGGGCAAAGAAAACACTTTAAATGCATTTTCAGCCAGTGACTTCTCAGGAGAAGAAGCACCAGATAAGCATGTCTGTACATTCTCCCTGTAAAAAATCCACATTCTCCTCTGAGAGGCCAGATTAGCACGCTTTGCAACCTGACACAAAGCCCTGCATACCTTCCCAGGCACATTCTGATGGCTGAAGTTACTTACACAGCCCCTTTTTGTCTCTCCTGTCCTTTCTGCCTCTCTCTTTGTCATTACCACTGTCTTCTCCCAGAAGCATCCTTTGCAATTCCTTTCGTTCCTGCTCTTCCCTTTCCCGAGAGAGCTGAGAACTAGTTTTCTTGTTCTGTAACATATTCTCAATGTTCTTTCCCATTTCTTCAAAGTCACTGTCTTCAGCTGAGCTGCTGTCTGTGTCTGTTGACAGGATCTCAGTGGATTCCAAAACCCTGAAACAGGAGGCACCTTGAAAGTCAGTTACTGTTGCCCTTCCACATCTCTCCCCCACCCTCCAGAATAATCAGCCTCTTACCTTCCCAGAAAATCAATGGTAAATATGACACAAAGGTTCAAAAATTAGCGTTGCAAGTCACTACAAGAATAGGCATAATATATTCCCTTCTCAGTCCTCTTGTAATCCCCATGTCCAAGAGATCAATTGTTCCTAGCCAATCTTCTCCAACAAATTGTTCTATTCATCATCAACAGTACTATATTCCCTCCCCACTATCAAGTTTTGGCCTAACAAATAATGCATTAATTCTTCTGGCAGCTCTAAATAACAGGACATAGAATTGGTAGTTGCTATCCAAGAGAGATGGTAAACTGCTGTTAACAAAACAAATGAACAAAAAAAAGATGGAAAGGACAGACAGGACAGGCAGAAGGGCAGGTGGGTGGGCACACAGAGAGAAAGAAAATAAGGCGGCTAACCCGTAAGTTGCTATTAACAGCCAAAGTCCTCTTTCTCAGTGCTATATTTTGTGGGCCCAACCAGCCAAATGAACATCTACACCACTACATATTAGTAAGCCCCAGGCATACACAGTGCTAGACTTTCAAGATGGGGACAGGGTGGGGCTCAAGGCTGTAAACACCAGATAAAAACTTACTTATTTTGTAAATCAAAGATGCGCTGACACTCTTCTTTGTACCTCTCCTGATGTTCTGCTACAGAAAACCGAGAACCCCGTGCAAATTTGCTCATAGGACCTTCCCCTGAACGAGCCTGCTCTGTAGACATTGTACGTACCACATCAATCACTTCCCACCGGGACAGCTTCTTTATCTGCAAAGAGGAAGACGCACTAGAAGTGACTTTAGAGACAACTGAGGGAGCTGAGTGTGGATTTCAACCCCTTTCCACCCAAGGTCACAGCAGAAATGGACACATTCTTTCCACCATCAGCTGCTGAATCTGTTAGTGAAGAGAACTCTGTAACCTGCTCCAGGTCCGTGCTTACCTCCTCTTCAGGCACACCAAATTTACGCAAAAGCTGTTTGGCATTTTTGAGAGAAAGTCGGCGCAGATCAGCATCTGTCCCAGTCACTGTCTTTTTCACTGGCTGAGGTTCTTTATCATCCTGTTCAGAGAAAGATGCAGCCTATTAATGTCATCAATTAAGTCTTTTCTAGGCTCATCTGATATTTTCTGTTCCTGGTGCCCCATATTTACTTCATTTCTCCCACATGACTTTCCAGTTGTTGTTTCATGTCCAACCCAACCTTGGGGCTATACCTTCTGCTGAGTTGGCTTGTTTGGAATCTTCACATAAGAAAATCCTTCACCACAACCAGTAGGATCTGCTACACCAGTCACTTCAAGTAGGCACTTGCCCTTCATAGCAGCAATGAAGGCTCGTGTGGTGTTCCATGGAGCTGTGCGCACCTGCCAGCAAGAAACATGTCCTCACAATTCTACTGCCATCCATGAATTCCAAGCTTTTTATTTTGGATTCTTCCAGTCATGCTGAGAACTATTCAACTGACATAATGAGGGTGAATTCCACTTCCTGATCCTTTGGCTGCCCTGATAAAACCTCTATAAACAACCAAATGCTAGATATCTCACAAAAGGCATGTAAGGCAAAAAGCCTAGTCCTGAAAGGACCTGTCAAGAAAGATTCCCAAACACAGGTATAAGGCTGGCAGCAAATTTCTCAAAAAAGTCACAAGAACATTTTGATCTACTGAGTCCGACTTCAAGTATGTCCTTTAAAGGCCTCATTTCTTTCCTGCCATGTAGATTTATATATTGGCATGCATGCTCATGCATCACTCTGACAGTACCTCATCATCAATCTTCATTTGGAAATCTTCTTCATTCTCCTCTTCTGGTGCAAAGAAGGATTTCTCCCCATAACCTGCATCCTGCAGAGAAATATTAGGGAAAAAATGCAAACCAAAAGTCTTAAAAAGGTTACTGGAGAGAGAACTGAGGTATATTATGAAACTCCTGTGGAGGCTTGTCATGCTGAGCAAACACAATTCCACCGACAGTTGTTCACAGGATTCACTGCAACCCACAGTATCACAGATGATACTGTGCAAACTGCCCAGTATTCTGACAAGCTACATAACTAAATACTGCACCCACCATCAAAAAAAAAAACCAAACAAAAAAACATTGTCTTTCACACCCACATACTGGTTACTTTCCGTTGTAGAGCTCCATGTAGGACCATAAGCCGTTTCTCATATCTTCCTTTTGCTACCTTTTAGAATAGCTAATTCAGTATCTATATAATAGGTGGTAAGAATGTGTCCCTCTTTAAGACCTTACATTCCTTTTTACACAGCAGAAAACTCAGCAAGCTGTGCAGTACTCAGGGGCCTAATGTGCCTACTTTATAGCAAAATTAGTTTTAGGCAGAAGGTGTTACCTAGCCTCAGCCTTCCAGAACTACTTGGCAGTAACTTCTCTTACAGCCTATAAGGTGCATTTACCTTCAGTCGCTGTTCAGCTGCAATCATGCTATAATAAGCACAGCACTGTTCTGGGGATACCATTGCTCTGATCTCTTCTTCTGTTGGCAATCTGAAATCTGGCTTTAAAACCCACCAATTTGAGTCCATCCCTGAAAAAGGCATAGATCAAACACCAAGTAGTTTCCCACAAATGTTGGATGCCATCATAATTCTAACTGTATTTCAAGATTTGGTATCCTGCTACAATGCTGGCAAGAGGAGCAAGTGTGACAAATCCGTGACACTCAGACCACTAAAAGCGATATATGTTTTTGTTCTGCATTTGTCCAATCAATACCCCTAACTCTGTCCCTATTTTAGCAAAAAACTATCGTATATTCATGCACATTCAGTGTGGAAACTGCATTCCAAAAGCATTTAATCTACCTTTTACTTCCTCAAACTACTTTTCCCCATGAACACCCTTTGTATTACCACCTGTTTATCATTATGTATATACAAAAAGCTCATACAATCACAGAATGGTTTCAGTTAGGAGGGACCTGAAAGCTCATCCAGTTCCAACTCCTGCCACGGGCAGGGACACCTTTCACTAGAGCAGGGTGCTCCAAGCCCCTGTGTCCATCCTGGCCTTGAACACTGCCAGGGATGCGGCAGCCACAGTTTCTCTGGGCACCCTGTGCCAGCGCCTCAGCACCTTCACAGGGAAGAACTTCTGCCTAAGAGCTCATCTCAATCTGCCCTCTGGCAGTTTAAAGCCATTCCCCCTTTTTCTGTCCCTTGCAAAAAGTCCCTCCCCAGATTTCTTGTAGGGCCCCTTTAGGTATTGGAACAAAAGTCAGAACTCAGGCCCTCAGAGCACTGTTAGACCCAAGAAGACGGGAAAAGCTTCTAGTGGCATTTTTTGCTTGCAAACACAACATAGCCATACACAGAGGGAAGGAAATGTGTATGCGTTGGTGTTGTACATTGTTACTTCAGGAGTAAATCATTGCCCAAATGGGAAAAAAAAAGTCTAGACTGTAGCCATGTTTCACCACCAAGCACACCTGTGCCAAAAAGAAGTACACATTTATAAAAATGGGAACAACAACAACAAAAAAAAAAAAACAAACCACAACCTCCCAGATTACTTAAATTTTTCAAATAGATGTTTTCAGAAATTGTTTATCAGGAGGAGGTTTTCACAGAATCACAGAATGGTTTGGGTTGGAAGAGACTTCAGAAGTCATCTAGTCCAAACCCCCTGCAACAAGCAAGGACAAGAAACTCCAAAAGCAGCAAAGAATGGCTGACCACCACATCAGATCTTTACCTGTGCGTTTGAAATCAGCACAAAGCTTTAGCCGCTTTCGGATGCTGCTCTCTGAGTGTGAGGGAAAGGCCTTCTTGATATCTTCCATGCGAATTCTCCGAGGACGGTCTCTGCTTTTCCAAAAGAGGCGATAAATAAACACCTACAAAATAAGACTCATTTGTGATGTCTGAAGAAAGAATGCAACAAACTGACAGACAGCACAGACAATGCTGTTTATAATGACTACTTCAGACTTCCTACTTAAGACCCCTTTTTTCTTGTGAATTTACTTAGTAAAGTTTTCCAAGCCACATATCTGCTTCAGATTCAGCTATTTGTGAGAATCATAGAATCATAGAATAATTAGGGTTGGAAAGGACCTTAAGATCATCTAGTTCCAGCCCTCCTGCCATGGCAGGGACACCTCCCACTAAACCATGCCACCCAAGGCTCTGATCCCTCTTGCCAAAGTTATCCACAGCTGAGCCTTGGCTGCT
>JANHGB010046658.1:0-21772 GCA_026283785.1 Coracopsis vasa
CCTTCAACTTTAAAAAGCCTGTGCCCTGAAAATATTTTCTCCTGTTTTCATCTTGACTTCTTTTGTTTATAGGAGCACCCCTTCATCAGGAACTGCAGTGATAGGACAAGCGGTAATGGGTTTAAACTTCAGGGGAGATTTAGGTTAGATATAAGGAAGAAATTTTTTACTGTGAGAGTGGTGAGGCACTGGAACAGGCTGCCCAAGGAAGTTGTGAATGCCCCATCCCTGGAAGTGATCAAGGCCAGGTTGGACAGGGCTTTGAGCAACATGGTCTAGTGAGAGGTGTTTATTTCACCAGAGTAGCATAATATTGCTATCATTCCAAATTTACAAAATTTTAAGTAGTGGTCTATGAATAGCTTTTTTGCATTAATTTGGCCAATTGTTCTCTCAAGTACTATCACTGTATTTAAAATAGCTGTGCCATTTGATTATCTCTCTTGCTATTCGCCTGGACCTGCAACCTCTGCAACAAAAGCTGCATTTTCACCTCTGTGACTGCTAACTTTTTACAGTGTTCCTTCTTATTTCCTGACCATACAATGCTTAAAAACATTATGACTGCACTTCCATTATCCCTGTTGCATAGACTTTGGAACAAAAGCTCAGGAAATAATTCACCTTGAAATATCTACAAGCACAGGTAAGAATGAAGCTAGGCAACCCAAAGACAACACCATATCATGGGATTCTGTCTTTGGTAACCCTTCCAGAAAGCATTAGTTTTAGATGGAAGTGGAAATTTTCCACCTTACTTTGTTTCCTACAGCATCTTCTTTTGCCCTATAGTTTTGAGGACTATTATTTTTTTCCCATGTTTGGTCTCACATTAAGACTCCATCTAGAATTTTTTGTTATATTAAACAATCTTTCAGCAACCCTGACAACCCCTAATAAAACTCAGTTAGAATTTTCAAGATGTTCCTTCTCCCAGCCCTTTCCTCTGCTCATCACTACTAAGTTAAATAAAAATATAATGTAAAAAAGTTTTATGTGATCCTTTTGATCTCCTTTGGATAGGACTTTCATGGTTCTGAAAATGGTATAACCTACCTCCTATCAGCTTTATTATAATAATCTGTAATTTCATTATTCGGATAATATAACTGGATTCAGTATTTCAAATAAGTTCTCCCTGTGCATGCAAACATAAGTCATTGAAGGTTTTAGTAATTAACAATAAGCATTTGAATTTAAATATGTTCCAGAATAAAGACCAACTGTTATTTGCAGGATCGTGTCATACTAGCCAATATCACATACTTGGCAGATAGACACTTACTGAACCAGTACACTTTCTCTCTAGGAATCATTGGCATGCCAAGGTGACATAAACAGGGCATGATGAAGAGTAACAATGGTAGGTAACACAGGGAGTGATTCAGAATCCATTGTAATGATCCAGAAGTTTTATACTAACTCACTAGACACTAGATTGGACTTCACCATATAGACATTAATAATGCAAAAAATTAAAATAGATTGTAATAATGGTCATTTGAATCACAAAGATAATGGTAAGAGAACTGACTGACACAAAGTGTACTCTCAGATGTCTTATTAGTCCTATTCTTGAGAGTTTCATTTGTAAGAAATGAAGGATGCAAAAAGAGAACACTGAAATTTGTGACCTTTCATCACAACTGGAATAAATCAACTCTAAAATGAAAGGGCATAACACTAGCACTCCGCATTCTCCACACTGAGAAGCCTCATCCATCTCCTAGAAGAGAAATGGATTCTTTGCAAACTGAGCTGGCTGACAGTGTTCTGACTTGTTTGAGCCAGCTATTTCAGGGTGATTCATTAAGATCTATTAGCACAAAATTTAAGATCCCTGACTTTTCACTTTTTATTTCAGAATTAGAAATTCTGCTGCAGACAGGTCAATTAAACCCTGTATTATTACCAAGCTGAGAAAGTAAAAAAAGACTTTTATTTTCCTTTAACTCATTTATGGATGGGGCAGGCCAATTATACTGAGTACTACAACTGTACTGCAATCAGAATTGGGAGATTCAGGAGTCACTGGACTTAAGTTCATAGCTCTACAATAAAATGCATATACGGGATATATATACGCATGAAACAATTATGCTTAGCATGTATCACAGTATGATTTGAATGTTTACCCCCCTCAGGGGAATTGTGCTTGTATTCCTTTAGTTCTCTGTGGCAAAAAGAGAGAAAGAAGACCATAGTTGCTTAGAGGAATCTAAAGCACTGAATGCAATTCTGGTTAGTGCCTATACAACATGATCTGACCTTACTGGTCTCACCTCATCCCAGAAACAGACACCTGGTCCTAACAGAGTTGCTCACAGACCCTAACTGAAGCATCTTCACAGACTGCCTTGCAATTATTAGATATAGGCTAAGAAAGATGATCAACAAAACCGTTTTGCATTTGTTAAGGTGCTGCATCAAGCTAGTCAGTAGAAAACACTCCATACGTATTTCTGGATGCAGACTTCCCTTCTCAGAGACAAGAAGCCTTTGTTGACCTCAGATCAGAGGCTAGGCCCGTTCAAGTTTGGGTGTGTAACTGAGGAGGCTTATATTAATTTAGGAGTAGGTATCAGCAGTGTTCTCTGACTGCATATGCTACCTTAGTGGCCAAGTGCTCTCACCCAAACAGTGACGGACCTGCGCCAAGTTTGCAACTCGCTCTGCAATTCACATCTGCATTTTAGTCTGGGTGAATAAAACATTTGGCTTTCATATGTAGACAGATGACTATATCAAAAGGAACGCAGGACTCCTGGTGGCAGATGGAGAAGATGACTCAGAAATCAGGTTTTGAGTGTCCACTGCTTGGATGTGGAGGAAATAGCCCTGCATTTCAGTGGAGCTGTCCATAGCTCTCCTCTCTGGGGAAGTTCCATACCCAGATGTGCTTTAGGAATGCTGTGAACATGGCTGTGGCACCAGGCTCACCCAAGCTGCCCATCTACCACCAGCTTAGGTCATGATCGAGGCGAGTGCCAGTCACCTCACTCCCCAGGGGCCACTTCTGCTGAGCACATGTGGGCACCTATAGAACCTTACAGCTCAAAACTAAGGCATCAAACTAGAGCAAACAAGCGACGAATTGTGTGCTTTTGGGATACATTTCCACATATGGTGGGGTGTTTTTTTGGTGCTCACTCTTCCTGGTTTGCACCACATAAGCAGTTTCTTAATCTCTAGGAATAAAAAAAAAAAAAAAAAAAGAAAAAAAATACAAACGGATAAAAGTGGCTCTCTCATCCTTCAATCTCATTCTACTCAGTGGTCTAATGCTCTTTCTAGCAAAACCAAGAAAAGATTTGATTGTATTATTCACAGATCACTGGTTATGTAATTTTTTGTAACTTGTCTGTAAAGCATCACTGGAACAATATAAATAAGGAGAAAGTAAAAATAAAAATCACTCAGTGGCTGATAAAACCCTCTCACATTTTGTATTACTGAAAATCTTTTCTTGCTTCTTGGCTTTTTGGTTGGGATGTCATAGGTCAACATCTCTAATGGATTTACTCAGTTTCATTTAGTCAATCATGCTGGACCCCACAAGTATCCCAGACCATATTCTCTCTTGTTATTTACAGTGTTGTAAAGCCTGTATGCAGCAACTTGTAGAGTACAAAATGCAAGGCTGCTTGGCACTCCCCAGCTAAGTGAGACAAAAATATCATTGCATTCAGAAATTAATACTAAAACACAAAAAAAGATATATAAGTCCTAGCGTAAAAAGAAAAAATAAAATCACTGCTTTTATTTATTTTGCTCATAATGTTTTTCTGTCTTGGCAAGAGTTTTCTTAGCACACAAAAATACTGACATGATTAAAATCACTGACGGCTTAGAAAGTGTAAGAATACGGGCATTGTGAAGGAGAAGACTATAAGGTGATCTGGACAGATGGGGCAACAGGTTGCAGGAAAGGTATACAAAAAAAAAAAAGGAAATATATGGAAATGGAAGGTAAAATTACTTAAAGGCTTGCAAAATAATAACCTTGCAAGAGACATTTTTTTTCCATAAATATATATCTATATTAACTCCATGTAAACAACAAAGATTAATACTGTGCCAATGGCCTCATCTATTTCAGGCTGATGAAGTATTTTAGAACAAGAAGTCTGTTCCTCAGGTTTAGAAAGAAGAAATCCAATGTAACTACCAAGGCAGAATAAAGAGAAGCCTACAGCACTGAAAAAAAAAAAAAAAGCTTTTTTAGAGAAAGTGCTTCCAGTCTGCAAAATGGCAGAGCAGACTGTAAAAAAAGTAAAAATCAGTTTATAAATAAAAGTATTCATGACAATGTGTGGCTATATTAAAAATCTTGAGAAGTTAACTAAATGTTCTCAGCATCTCATTGCTGTTAATTTTATGCCATCATTGTAAATCGGTTTTAAGCTCTTTTCAAAAAAAATGGTATCATAGGTAACAGTGTGTGGAATAATTGTCTCTACACAGCTGACATTGACTTTATCATCAATCACTGTCACATTTGAGCCATAAATATTTGTACAATGTCACAGCAACACATTAGCATTATGCAACACTAAAGAGCTGAGGGTCACCAAACAGTTTTGAGACTTTACATTTACAGCACAACTTTTTGATCACTTGGGGTCATTTGGTACTATCTTCTCCTCCTGATCCATCCATGAACAACAGAAAATACATTTGGTAGATGCATGTGAGTTAATCACACTCACTAGTCTTGCTTTAAAATCAGTGAAGAAACTTTCAGACCATCACCCATTTAAAGTAAGCATCCAGAATAGGTCAGAAGTATTGTACCTTGAAAGGCTATATTTCTGTTCCTTGATTAGAAAAAGAGCCTACAAAGGCTACATCACATAGAGATGTCTCCACTGTAGTTTTCTAAAGCTAAGTGAGATTAATTCCACTAATACATTTTAAATCTTTATTTTTGTGTAAAAAATTCTCATTACATGTGTCCATAAGTAAAGGTAAAGCTTCTGTGAGCACCAGTCCTCACTTTGCTTGTTTCATCAAATCTCCCAAGATTCTGTCAAAGCAATATATAATATTCCAAATATATGTACACTGCATTGTATTTAACATTTTGGGTCTCAGTCAAAACGCTACTGTCTTCAAGGTAGTATTTTGTGAAAGGAATTAATTATTCATATCCTCAGAAAATGTTATGATAAGGAGGAACAGCTTATGTCACTTAACTTCAGACATCTAAAAGTTACAGATATAAGACTGAGCCAGTCACCCTAAGTTCCCTTGGTAGTCACTGGTAAGAAACTGGTACCTCCAAAGGGCAATCCATCTGACCTATCCTAGATACTGATATTAGGATGAGATGAATCATTCCCTTGAGATGCCCATTACTCTTCATTTACTATAAAGAAAGGATAGGGTGAGTTACTTTTCTTTTTTTTTTTTTTTTTTTTTTTTTTTAAATGCCTAAACTAGGGCAAAAATGTTTGGCTACTTTGTACAGAAAGCTCCTAAGAATCTAATGGGCCAAACTGAACTCTGTTCAAAACAGTTTTTATAGGCTAAATTTACCTGCACTCTTAGAGTAATAAATTAACTCTTCCGATACTGGTGTCATACCCATAGAAAAGATTAAAGTCAAAACCCTCCCCATATGTAGGAGACTTTCAATAAAGAGGCACAAGCTTAAAGCCAAATGCAGAACTCGACCTACAGTGAATGCAGATTTGGAAGCTAGTCAGGGTTGGGTGGAGAAGAATGGTAGGTTTGGAAGAAACTGACTGGAATATAAGAGCAATAACAATTTTTTGCTCAATTAATTCACAAGAACTATCCTATATCAAATGTATACTTAGAATTTGTAACTGAAATTGTTCCTCAAATATGGAAATTGCTTGTAAAGTGGGAAAATTTATTTTGTCCTATCCTGAGTTTCCATTGCTCTAACTTGCCAAATTAGGCATGAAATTATTTAAAGCTTTTTGTCAGGGTTCTGTGGTTGTGGGTTTTTTTTGAATACTAGCTTAAAATATAAACATCACACCTTCATACAAACTGCAAACAAAAGCATTGTAAAACTTTTTGTTGCCACAGAAACAAAAAAAAAACAACTCTCCTCATATGATAACATTTAAAAATCTATAATAAAAGCTAATGTATGGAGGAAAAAGAAGGAAGATTCCTTGCATTCTTCAGCTAGATACTATATAAGGTCAGGTTGGAAGGGGCCCTGAGAAACCTCATCTAGCTGAATGTCCCTGCTCATTGCAGGAGGGACTGGACTAGATGACCTTTCAAGTTCCCTTCCAAACCATTCTATGATTTAATGATTTTTTAAGCTAGTATTTTCATATATGTGTGTGACTTTCTGGAGAGAAAACTTACAGAATAGCTGTCCTGAAGTCAGCAGGAACATTTCCAAAAAATTGGTTAGGGTCAAGCTTCCAAATGGCTTTGAGTGTATCAAGACTGTTTTGTACCCAGACTGCTGCACTATAGGTGCTCTCTTCCCTCACTCATTCTGTTCATGATTGATTGTGACTCTTATTTACACAATGCAAATAGTGCATCTGACGTTTTACTGGAGAAAGACAAAATTTGCCTTGGTCATGTGTGGAGCAGGAAAGAAGGGACATGCATGAGCACTAGGGAGTGGGAAAGCATTAGGATAAAAAAAAAAACAGGCTAGTCTGTGAGAAGTATCATCAACTGAAGTACAAGACTAGTATCATGAATACCTTGACATCTCAAAAACTTCATTATCACTGGTTTTAAAGCATATTTGACTATATTTAGAATCATGATACAACTGAGGTATTAACAACCTACACTGAAACATGTATCTTCTTTTTAAATTCTGAGTTTATAAACACATTTCTCTGATGGAAAGTTACTACTCTGAAGTTGCTCTTGGAAATCTCACTAAATCATCTTTTTTAAACTGTATTAGATAGGAACAACATCTATACTTCTCCCCCAACACCCCACCCTAGCAAAGTCAAGCTATCAAAAAATTTGTTTTTATACTCTGTTGAACATAACTACGCTTGCAAAAGGTTACCCAGAGTAAGAGTATATGGTCTGATGTATTGACAAAAGACACTCGAGAAGACTTTAATCAAAACTTTGCATATAGAGACTAAAGCAAAGACAGCATTATACTATAATTCTGGGAGCACCACATGGACACCGAACTACGTACAATATGAAAGAGATGATGCAAGACTCTATTTTTTCACTTTAGAGTTTATCAAACATTGTATCAATGCTAACTAAATGAGACTACGAGTAAAATTTTCCATAGCAATAATCTTGTTTCATAACGGCTCTTTTGAAGTGTCCACAAGGGACAACAGAAGAAGGAGGCCAGGTCAGATAAGCCACATGTTAGATACAATATAGTTATTTTAATGGTGCAATGAGGAAGACAGAGATATGATCCAAAAGGTAGGAACTGAGCATAGAATTCCCAGTCCAGACTGGTGCAGGAGCTAAGACAGAGAAAGCTGAAGGGAAAGAAGGATAAAGGATATGTTTGGAACACATTTCAATGTTAGACAGTTTAGCATATAACTTTCAACATAGCACTGGTAGAGGCAAGTCCGGTCAGGAATATTTACCTAACTGAAAACATGCACATATATGCAGAATGTGCTTTTTTTCTGACACCAGACTTAATGAAAGAATTCATCAATAGCATTAACACTTCCATTTTACAGATATCATTGCTTTCATGAATCTTTCTTTTACTTTTTACCTACATACCATAATTACAGAACTGTCCATGGTCTTTCATAGTGGATAAGCACACATGGGTCACAGACACAGGCTCCACACCTGGCTGAACTACTCAGCAGAAATGCAGCTAGACATGGAAACCAATTCTGTTAAATTCAGCAGGGGTCCCCCAAAGTCACTAGCTGGGAACTACTTATTTGATGCAGACCAGTTTCTGTAATTTCATCCTTCCTGTGCACCACTGATTCCAACAAGCCTCACAACCAACCTCCTAAAACGCAGAAGGCTTAATGAGAAAATGAAGCCACTGTTCTGGATTAATGACTTCCCAAGTCACAGGCTGTTTAGTAGATGCCCAGAACAATTTTCAGACATGTTTCCTAATCATCAAAAGGTCCTTAGTATCTAAGAAACGACCTCAAGCATGATTATATCAATGCTTATTGTTAGCTTATTGCTATTGCATCCACTTTTTTAACAGAAAGTTGCTGTCAATCAGCCTTAAAATAAGCTTAAAAATCCTCCTACCTATATGAATGTCAGTTAAACTTCTTATAACATTTGACGGCAAGTTTTGACTATGAAATTAGAAAAACATTGGAGGATGATGTGCTGGTAAGCACAGAACATGATTATAATGATGGTATTTATTATCATAAATGCTAGGATATACTATCAAGCAGAAAAATTGAGGACAAGAGCTTAAGAAGGAAAAATTTGAAGTATATTCTTTTCTTAAATTATGTACTTTCTTAAATGTAATACATTTTTCTTACAATCACTGTAGAGGAAGTTATTCTCAAAAGGAATCTGAACACATAAGATCTGGTGGTTAGCGACTTGCTTACATTGGACAAAATCTAAATATGAGAACTGTGTGGAAAAAAAGTAAGGAAAACGGTGCAAGAAGGGAATGAATTGGGTATGAAAGAGCAGAAAACAGAGGGCGAGTAGTCTGGAACACTGCAGAGAGGCCACTATTCCTGGCTAGGATATTTGCTGAGACTGCATATCACGTATTTATTTATTTCTGCTGATCTAGCCTTCTAAGCAATAAAGTGCTGCAAGGGTAAGGACCAAGAACAGTAACATAATTCATCTGAAATTAAGTCACAGCAACCATCTTATAGATAAATGGGTAAAGAGCTACATATTCTCCTGGCATAAATTAGGTGTAACGCCACTGGAGTCAATGGAATTGTTTCATTTTACATCAGGAGAGAATTTGCTCTAAAACACAGCAATAGTTTTGGCAGTTATGTCCCATTTTCAGCAACACCAAAGCTACAGAAAAATCCCATTTGCAGCTTATTGTTGATCTGTCTGGTAGTTCTGTCTAACAGCTGGAAGAGTCCTCCAAGAATTAAAAAAGAAATCAATTTCCCTGCTGGTGACATCTGAAGACAAAGGTATGGAATGAAATTCTGACACTATTTACACCTGGAAGTTTCACTGAGTTCAACAGAACAATTTTATGACATAGAAATTTGGTACATTGTTTCCTATAGCCGTCATTTAAATGTCTCAATATTTATATAGTAATAAGTACAATATCTGCACAAATGTAGATTCTTTGAAACCTTTAGCACTGGCATTTTCTCCACAAAGAGCTAGATCAATAAAGGAGTTGGTATAACTTGTCCAGATTGAACATTTAAACAGGTTTATTCCTTAATGAAATTTCCATGTTGTTTTTTTCTTTAAGCATTTAGAAATTATGTTGCAACTTAGCAATGATAATGCTTTATTTCACAAACTGCTGAATTTTACACCAATCCCCAAATGCTTCAAAAATTAATTTAAATACTTTTCTCTGCAGAGGCACTGTGATTCTTTCTTGCTCACATTTTGTTGTGTACTTTTTTATTTCTTGTTATCATTTTTTCTTATTCATTCTGATGACTGGTCAAGTCTTTTATACTTGTGATCAGCGTCACACAAAATGCTTTAAATCAGTAACTTAGTAGTCTGCTAGGACAGAGACTCTTAGAACTGAATCCTCACCTCTAACCTCAGCCTCCTTTGAGATGAGTACTCTATTACTACACTGAGAGTGGCTGGGACTTTTCTATGGGCTTTCTTGTTTAGTTTTCCTTTGTCAGGTTTTGGGTAGCACTGTGCAAAAGAGATGTCTCAGGCTCTTACCTAAGAGAATTCTTGTGTCAGAGAAATAATGTCTTCTTGAGGAAACGGTTAAGGTCCTACCCTTCAGTATTTTCAAAAAGTCTGACTATTTCATGTGAACCCTCTTCAGCTAGCAAGTTTCTGTGACACCTCACTTTCCCCATGCACTGAAAAAGGAGAATATATAGTTTGTCTGCAGAGCTCTCAGGAATTAGGTATTGCAGTACTTAAAATCTTCTGTGGATCCCTATCAATCTCTGATGACCTGAGAAAGAAGGAAGTCCTGCTGCATTTATATCCAGCACAGCATGTGAATTTCAACACATTACTATACTATAATTGCAGTTAGGTACATAGAGATGCATATTCAGGATATCCATTTCTGATGTCCTCATATCCACATGGAGAGGTAACTGAAATCTCACAGCTGTGCAGAATACGCTTCCCCTTTATCAGTGACCAATATACAGTATTTTTAAGTATTAAAACATTTTATTTCCAGTCTTTCTCTAGTTAATGATGGTTTTCAAAGAACTTAATTCACCCTCTTTAAATGTGATAAAACCAGTGGAGTCTCACCAGGAATGTATTTGAGTTGTTAACAACAACAGCTTCTTTTATCTTTGTTTCATTCATATCAAAGAATTCAAACTCCTTTACAAACAAAGAAATGAGTTCAGATACTAATGAAACGCAATCATCCATAAGTGAAATGCAGATTTCCTCTTAAAAAAAAAAAAAGAAAAAAAAAGAAAAAAGAAAACCTCAAAATAAAACTATTCAGCACTGGTAGTAGAAAACAATCTCTGAGGTGAGAGAAATTGTCTTTAACTGAGGTTTTTTTGTTTGTTTTTTATTTTAATTCCCCTGAATACAGCAAAACAGCTTGTGTTTCAGGTTGAACTACAGCCAGAATTTTAGAAAAGACGAAAGCTGAATTAGGTCCTTAACACAAACAAATGTATGAGAAAGACGACTTACAAACCCGCTGATCACTGTCTCAGCTAGCTGAGAGATGCTCAATGAGCCACTTATTTGGGTAGGGGCACATGACATTAACAGAAGTATATGCAAGGAAAGAAAAGTCATTCTCGCAATGGAAGGCTTTAAGATATCAATAAAGCACATTTACAGCAGTAACATTAAGCAGTTAACTGTGATTCACAGTTTTAAAAGCAGAAGTCATTTAGCTTGCTAATTACAATAACAACTGCAAAATTGAAGTATTCTTCAACTATTTATGAGGTACGAAAGACAAAGTGTGAAGATAAAGCATTAGAACATTTGAGATCTGACTATTTAGAGTTTTCTACTATAACAGTCTCCTCTGAGCTCAGCAGAGTCCCTCTGAAGGGACTTTAGAAGCAGCTTCAGTCTTTCCTGCTTAGTCCCCATCTTGCATTACAATTTTAGATGCTGTTGATCCTTCATTTGATTGCTTTAGCACATTGGCTGAGTGTTCAGCATGTGAGAGGTGTCAACTGGATATTGTGAATTGAATTGTTATATGCCTGCAGAAAGTTTGATTCAGTGAAGTAACAAGTCCTTTTACAGGATGATCAGATCACAAACCACAGGTGTCTAAAATAATTCATCTGATCCCTGTGGCTTCTGACCTCTTCTTTTCTGCAGATATCACAACCATGAGAAAGTGAGCTGCGACTTATACAACAGCTCCTGGTGAACCATACACAAGTCTATTTCTTCATCCTTTCTTTTCTGAAATTCCCTGTTTCTCTTCCATTTTATCTACAGCTATGATTCTGTTTTCAATCAGAATATGTTATACTATATAACCTAGTGGATAAACAGCCAGTTCTGTGGTGGAATAGATACATCTGGTCACACCCCCACAAATACACCAGGAATGATCTGCACACAGTTTATGCTTATCAGGACTTTGAAAAATTCCTCATATCTTTTGGCAGCAAGGGGGTTAAGGTTTTTTCCAAGGAAACTTTAAAAGGGTCATTAATCTGTTTTTGAGGTATATCCAGATAGTAAAAGCTAGGAAAGCTACCCTCTGCATAAGGAAACAGCAGTTAAATACACCAAGTGAAGGAACTTGAAGACACTTTTACATAAAGCTGATCTGAGTCGATCTCACAGGATTTCAAGTTATATTAAAAATCAGTGCAGGAAAATGAAAGCCAACGCACAATGTCCATCAAAGTAGTGTAGCAAGGTATATAAATAGACCTTTGATAGCTATCAGACATTGAATGACACTGCAATGGCACTGGTACTAAACATGATAAAATCCTGTAGTGGTCATCCACAGTCATATGTTGGGCAGTTTCGTACTAAGTGGCATTGTGCATGCTGTACTATCCCTAGGAGAATGAAATTAACTCTGGAGGCTTGTTTTCATTTCTCCTATGAAAAATATTTCCAGGGGGAATGTGTGATAAAAGCTACTCCTACAACTAACTCTCTGGACAATACCCAGGACTTACTCTCCTATGGAATAAGGGAAAGGAAAGAGTGAGCTGGCAGATACTCCCTCTGTGTCTCCCAAGCTCTCAAGAGTACCTGGAAATCAGGTTTTGCACAATACATCTCCTGTTGCCTATCTGCCATTTTAGCATGTTTTTCTTGACAGCTATTAGCTCTCGTGCCTGCAGAATAAAGACTATGATGAAACCTATCATAGGGAACAGTCCTTGTTCTTCCATTTTGCATCCTCATTGGTTAAACATTTTGGGAGGGAAGGGCTCCTCTGAGTTCCTTTTCTGTCCTCTGTCCATCTTTTTTCTGCCCATCCGCCAGTCTATCTACATGAATAAAATCCACATTAAATATGCAATAGTGCTAGCAGAGATGTACTGGAGAACTTGCCACTAAATAATGTAATTTAGCTAATTAAGTTAGACTGCTAATAAAGCTAATGATAGAAACAATAGTTTTGGCAACAAGAGCCGGGAACTGTGGAGGAGAATGTGATTGCTGCTTGGATCATATTCACCTTTTAAAGTGCCATTTTGACGTTCATAAAGCAAGTACTGCTTAGTAGGAAAAGAGAGTGCTTTCAGAGCTGCACAGATCAGTAATAAGTATAGAATTGCGGGATTAAAAAGGCTGTTTAAGATTCTGGGTGCCTCTCATATCAAGCTCTGCATTCTCCAGAGTTCAGAAGCTTACAGCCAGCGTCTTCTGGAAACGTGTCACCTTTGGTTGCTATTGATCAGTAGCTACCTACTGTTGTGCTGGAGATTCAGCTCATCAGCAACAAAGTACTGCTGGCACCAAGAGTGCTACACAACAGTGCACACAGCCTTTTGATGACTAAAGTAAAGAAAAAGATTTGTTTGAGTAAGGTCAGAAATTACTCAGTGATAACATGTTTTCATGTTATCTGTGAAAGCATCACCATGGCTCAGTTGACAGAGGTGAGAAACTTCTCTAAAACACTGAGAAACAATCACACAGGCTATCTTGGGGGTTTAATACTGAAAAAAGTAGCTTCTTTCCTTTGTTTTTATCTTATTTTTTACCAAACTGAACCCTCACTATTTTACTTTGGTTTTATGCCCTAATCATTTGTGAAAAGTGACTTAATTTATCAGCAGAATATTTTCAAAAGGTGATCTTTTTAAAGTACAAAAAGCAAATGTGTAGCAATTCAAAGCAAATGTGTAGCAATTCCTATCAAAAATGAAAATTGTCTGATATGAATATACATTTAAATAATTAAACCTGAGCAAAAAATAACTAAAGTTATTAGAAATGTGATGCACACAAATCACAAAAGTCTACAGCAGCACTTCAATCCCGTTTACAGTCTAGTTAACCTGTGGACTTTATGCTCAAGTCCTTTCTCGGAAACCTGTGCGCTGCAAGGTCTGGAGCTGGGCTACAAGTGTCCGGCTGAGAGGGTAGCTGATCTTCTACCACATTGTGCGGTTTGTAGAGAAACCACAGGTCCTCCAAAGGTTGAAATGCGAAATAACCATTACTTTTATTGTCAATTTCCCTAAAAATGTGTCAGGAAGAACAAAAGTCTTCACAGGTTTTTATTCTTATAAAATACAGGAAGGATAAAATAAAGAAAACAAAGAAACACTGCACCACTCCACGGATCCAGCAATGTCGTCTTGGTCGGTGAGGTGAACCCCTTTCAGTGCTTGCAGTCCTTTCTTTCAGTTCATGATCCTACCGTGCCGAACTCACACCTCGCAGCGCAGCCGTTGTCCTTTCTAATTAGGTCGGGGTCGCTCGAAGCCCTCCCGCCGGCGCAGACTCATTCCCACACCTGCACACGCGCCGTGAGCTGCCCTGGAACGTTCCAGGCAGGGCAGGGTCTGTAGTGAGCCCCAGGCCCGGTCACTCTGTGCCCCAAGGCGCAATGCGGTGCTGGCTGCCGCAAGATCGGTGCCGCTGTCTCCGGGCCGGTTGTTGCCGAGGCCGTTGTTGCCGGGGCCATTAATGTTTGCGGCCTCAGGGCAGGCACCACAGGAAAACCATCCCCTACCTTTGTGCAGCCGATCCCTGCTCTGCCCCTGAGCAACAAGAACATGCTGCTCACCACCGACAGATGCTCAGCCTCCCTCAGCTACTTCTCTCCTTGAGTTGTTGTGACACACACAAGAAGGGTCTCCTGCCCATCACAAGAAACTATTAGTTTTGTATACTCAGAGGAGGGAAAAATCTGTGCAAGTTGAACTTACCTGTTCTTCTCTGCAGTCCCCAAGATCATGGCAAGGGTCTCTGCAGTCCTCTGGCAGGTGGCAGAAAGGTCCTTTTGAGACCATCAGTTACAATACTCAAGCAGAAGAAGTCTGTCATGCTTTGAGTAAGCGTGACTTTTCTCCTTGAGGAATCCCTTACAAACCTACCACAGAAGGAGTGGTAAAGAGGGGGCTGTAGGAAAAGCAATGTTGAAGTCACAAGAGAAGACACCAGTACTACTAGATACACACAGTAAAATGGTGCATAGATACTTTATCTCAGACCAGAATTGCAACGGATTATCTTACCCATTGAATCATAGAATCACAGAATGGTTTGGGTTGGAAGGGACTTCAAAGCTCTTCTACTTCCAAACCCCCTGCCAAGGGCAGGGACACCTTCCACTGGACCAGATTATTGTGGACTTTTTTGAAGGGTGTATCATCATGGACCTGATTCTCTTTTGTCTAAGTTTCTGCAGTTATTTCCCATGTGTTTTCCTCCAGCATTTACAAAAATCACATTCCATTTAGAATAATGTTAGCTTAGTCAGTATCTAACTGGTTATACTTTGGGAGAGGCAAAGTTACTGAAAGTCAGTATTTTTCTTTCCTGTCAGCCTCAGTTTTGTGACCAGTGACTGAAAGACTTCCTTTTACTTTTGTAAGTTTTTCTCTTTTATTCTAACTTTTCAATGGCAATTAGGAATGGTTAGATAAAATCTATGTCAATGTCAGGCTATTAATATATAATTAGTAAAGGTGGTTGTGCTTAAGAACACACATCTGTGGGAAACCAGGGAGTGAGGGGTAAGGTTCTTAAAGTCTAAGGTCCAGTCTTAAACCTCTGCTGTGTATTTACTGAATTATTTACAAAACCTGGAAAGTTCTGCAGGCTGCTATTACAGGAGGCAATGTTTGGCAGGCTTAATAAAAAGATGTGCCCTTCAGACTGCTCTCAGTTTGTCCTATCATGTCTTTTTCTATCTCCTGCCATATAACATTTTCTGTGCCGTGCAAACTGATAGGAATTCATTCCTCAGTGGTCATACACAGAGGTTAATAAGCTCCCAGCAGCAGCTGACTTGGCACTAGAGAAGAAATACTCTCCCCTACCTCCAGTTCAGAAGCATTATCTTCATATCCCCTTCCCTCTTTGGGAAACGGTACTGACAGTAAGTCTTTTTCCACCTCAGTTCTTCTGGATGTAGCCTGGCAATGCAGTAAGCTTTTCCTCTTGTCCTGTAACTGAGAGGCTGTGTGTTGTGAAAATCGCTGGTCAGTGTGATGTGAGACTGAGTCAGCCAGAGACATTAGGTAAGGTGTACCAACATTGTTCCCCATGTCAAACCACAAAACAGGGCTTTCAGTGTTAAAAATAATCGTTCTTTAGGTCAAAGTGTAGGACAAGCATGTTACAAAAGAGAAAAAGAAGATTTTGTACCGGAAACAGCTTAATTTAAACTGTCTAAACACCACCCTGTGTCTGGCTTTCCTTGTGACCTAGTCCTCCATGCAGCAGTTTTCACCTTGGATTGCAGCAGACTCCCTCAGACTGTCTCGGAAAGTTTCCTTTCTGTCACCTCTGTGTCTGTGCTCTCTGCTTTCCCGCAGCTCGCACGCCAGCTGCAGGCTCCCTGCCTGCTCCACCCGGCGCTTGCCAAAGGTTTTCCAGCAAAGCCTCAAAGCTCACTCTCAGAGATAACACCACCTCCCTCTCCATTCAGAGGGTGCAAAATCCAGGACAAAACAAAGGAGCAGATTTTGACCTTGCTGTCCAGGGCAGCCTGTCAACAAAACACACTGCGCACGGAAACTGTGAACAAACAAATAACTCAGGCTGTGACAGGGTGGTGAATGGTAGGAAAGGCTAAAAAAATTTAAGAGATTATTGGAGGACAAGCAACTAATCCCATATGTATTTCTCCCACGTTTCTTACATCATAAAATGTCATTCACTTGTGAAGCCAGGAAGCAAGAGAACTTGCTTGTTTAAGAACAACAGATCAGGAAGGTACTGAGGATATTTATTACTCAGAAGGATTCCTTCTAAGGTGATAAAAGAACATAGTTATCTGTACTGGCACAAACAGCAAGGTGTCTCTGCCTTGTAGTATTAGAGCCAAAATATGACACTTTCTGTGCCTTAAATTCATATTTATCTATTTTTTTTATGCTCAGAAGACAGGTACAAATCCCACCATAAACAGGGTTTTGCACAGAGTGCTGAGAATGTTAGAGGTTAAAAATGTTCTCTACCTCCTGCCTTATCCATGCCCTGCCATCTCTATATATTTTCATACATATGCAAGTTTATGCTATAAAATGTTCCTAGCAAGAGATTGCTGTTAAAAGTGCTATGCATTATACCTGATAAAATGCTGAGATAAAATGGAATTACAAAAAGATGTGAAATACACCTTGGACAGTGCACCATGCCTCGCTGGAAAATGTACCTCACAGGAAACTATGAAACCTGTAGCCTAAAGCATGGCACCAATCAATCTATGAGGAAAACTAATATGCAGTATGCCTGGGTTTCATGTTTTCAGCAAGCATATTCACATGATAAGGCTTTTATCATTTCAGTATGCTGCACCAGAATGGGAAGAATAAAAAATAACTTGTTACCAGTTTGCAATGAGGTCTGCAGCAGTCTGCTGGAAAGGAAGCAGACCATAAATGGGGGAAAGGGAGCTGTCTAAATAGGCAAGGATTTCTACAAACAAACAAATAAACAAAAACAAACAACAACAACAAAAAAACCCACCCTGGAAGAATAAAGACAATTGCTATAGATTTTTTTTTTTCCCTACATATTTTTTCAATCATAATCCTCAAAAGGTTTGGAGACAGTAATTAATGTAAATGTTGAAATGTCCTCAATTTACCTTCTTTTTATTTTCTTGCTCCTTGAAATTTGATAACATAAGCAATGTTGAAGATTTTTTTTCCACCTTTTCCATTCTTCTAGACCCTTTGGTTCATTAAAGCACCAAAAGAAATACTAAACCCTGTAATCTGTGTAGTCTGCCACTCTTCCAACACTCAATTTTTTAAAGTTACAGAATTCCTTCTTCACTATTCTGAACTTTCATAGGTGCAAAGCTAAGAATATAAAAATAAACCTTAACAGAAGTATAACTCAGTATATTAAAACAAACAGCGAAAATAGGGTAGGAAGAGAAAGGACAAGTAAGGGAAGTAAAAATTAATAATAAAAAAGTTAAAATACTTTTTCCAGATTAGCTGCTTTTAAAAATGCATATATACACGTATATTTTGCTTGTGTCCTCTAGTTTGATCTCTGCAGCACTGGAAGAACTGCAGTACACCATTTATTTATGGTTTTGGCTTTGTGCATATGTTTCTCTGCTTTTCAATAAATTCTACTCATACCATGTAAATACCTGTGGCCAAGACTATCCCCCTGGAGTGATACAGGATGCAACATTTTTTGAGTTCGCTTTGGTTTTGTCTTTTTGTTCTCTCTAGGAGTTCTTTTTGTTGTTTGCTGTTTACCATATGAATGCACAGGGAAGTTCCACCAGGGCTTTTCTGCAGATAGCTATGCACACAGCTATGTAAAGACTTCAGATTTCAGATAGCCCATGGAGAAGACCATGACATTTATTAACTAACTTTGAATATGATGTCCAGAAGCAGAATCCCACCAGAATGCGGGAGTAGATATCTGAAGAATTTCTACTCTGTATTACCATTACTCTTTAGGTGGATGGGTCTTCTACAGGCTTACTCCACAGCAGAAAATTATGAACTTTTTTCCCTTAGTATGCACTTTGCATTTTTTGGAAAAGAAATCTGAGCACATAAACTAGATGGGAGCCAGAGACCACTCCAGTAAGATCCCTTAAATAGGAGATCAGCTGTGAGGACTTGAAGACATGCTAAATTATGCAGTCTTTGACCAACTGTTGGCACAACTTAAGCTTGTCTGAATCTCGCCTAACTAAAGACAGAACACACATACAACAGAGCTCCTCATATCATTGAAAAGCTAGTATGAGCCTGAAGGTCTAAATGTGTATCTCTGTACTTAAAATGTTTGAAAACTTAATGCACATATATGCTCTAAAATTACAAACCCAAACAGCAGAAATGTAAGCGTTCTTATGTTCATAGATCTGGGTTGTACAAAGTGTTCCCAATACAGAATACTCTGCCAAAAGCTGAAAAACACAAAATCAAACTTTTTGTCATTTTCCTTAAAAAA
The DNA here is from genome assembly GCA_026283785.1 of Coracopsis vasa. Lineage (NCBI taxonomy): Eukaryota > Metazoa > Chordata > Aves > Psittaciformes > Psittacidae > Coracopsis > Coracopsis vasa. The sequence continues at coordinate 18,730 of JANHGB010046658.1, forward strand.
GGAAAAAAAAAAAAAAAAGGGAGGGTACAGACTGCTTCTGAAGCTGCCGTTTGAGAATATGAAGCTACTCAGTTCCTTAAATCATAACATATCTTCCTGCCTTGCTCTTTTATTGAGACCCACATTTTTGTTGATGCCAGTATTAGGTATGACGTGGCAGCAGTTTCAAATGGGTTTGCAACTGACCAGTACCAGTCAGAAAAGGTAAGTTTCCAGATGTTTATGACAAAACGCATCTCTACAGACAAGGAAATCTTATATTGGTATGATACCAGCAGCTCCAAGGCAACCTTGACATAAATTTTCAGCAAACATATTCCTGTCATTGCTAGCTGTGCTCCCCTATCAATTCAGTGTGATTATCTAGTCCAATACCAGGAATCCACATTTAATAGATGGCTCCAGCAGCAATCCTCTGACACCATCAGCTAAAGCGTGTTCTCACAGTCTTCTTTACCCTCATCTTTATTGCTGTCTGCAAGAGAGCTTCCCAGTTCCATGAATTGGCATGTAAGGGTAGGTATTTACTTCATAAACTCCTGCTGTTTGTCAGCTGTTTGTTGGTGCAATGTAGGATTTTCAATACATCATGTAATTAACCATTACTAAGAAACTAAAAACAGGAGTGAGAAGTGTTTGTTGTTGAAGTGTAGCAGGAAAAATGTGATTTGTCAGGGTTATTCTTTCCGACTGTTTTTAAATTGCACCATGTCTTTCCCAAAAATGAATTCATGAAAGACTATGGTATTTTTACTCGTCATCTCTGCTCACGGAAATGGAAATGCCTGGCAGCCCTCCAGAAAAATAAACTCCTTGTGAACAGAAACCACCCCCCAACACTGTAACAGGGCAGCAGTGCAGGTGATTACAAGACACGTATGCATGGGGATAAACACGAACAGCCCTACATATTTTAATACAAACATTCATTTGTAATGACCTAGCAAAACTAATTTGGGACAAAAGTCACATTTTGGGAAGTAGTTACAACAAGAATTTTATTTTGAGGCTTCACACTTGGGGCAATTGTACCTGTATGATCTTTCTCACTGAGCACAGAAACCATTTTTGCAAGCACTAAAGCTATTTGGTGGGGATGGTCTGAGACACTCTGGCAATGCCTTTCCCACTGAACTGTACTGACCTCTAAGGGCACAGAGGTCAAGGCATTAGGCTACTGACAACTTGATGACTGTACAACTTCACTGTGATACTATGAAATAACAGCATGTATTACACGTAAATATTCATATTGAACTAGCAATTAAGCTTGAAACTATGGTTGTATAACCACTAATTAAAAAATCCTGTTCTAATTATGCCAAACTTACATGGATGCTGATCTCTTTCTCTTTTTGTTTCCTAATTTATATCCTCTCACATGGTGTTGCCTTTGTTTCCTCTTCATTCTTGGCCTTCCTGACTACAGTCCTTTCTTGTCAGAATACTCCCACATCTTTTGCTACTTAGTGTTTCCTAAATGTCTATCATCTCTACAGCTAAACTGCATAAAGCACTACTTTGCTACCAAAAATATCTGCTGTGAAGGATCTCATTTTGCTATTTGATGCTTCTATGGACTGTTTCCATTTCCCCAGCTATCCTGAGATAAGGAGACCAGCTGTTTGCTTTTTTCACTTCGAGTTCACACTTTACCTCTAGATACCCTGCTAGAGCAACTGTCTTCCTACACCAAAACCCTTTGGAGGTGTATAAACATTAGGGATCATGTTAGGAGTACTAACGTGCAGAAACTTACCCATATTGCATGTGCTGCCTCTTGAGTTCTGCACAGGGAGCAGTCAGTCTTACAGTGTTTCTTCATCTGAAAATAAGAGTGGATGAAATAAGAAAGGTTCTGTGCAACTGCAGGAACATATTTGTTTTCTCTTTATAAACGCATTTACCAGGCAGACATCCAAATCCAGCAGAGTTCAGCCTGACGAAGCACTTGTCCCTGTGGAACCATGGTTGCTGTCTCTTCAGAAAGAAGCTCTGGAAGCTGATGCACCCCCATCCACTTCTATCCCTCCTAACTGGGTGTGCTGTCAGCTCTGTGGTCTGTTCCATACCTGTGAAAGTAAGGCCTTTTGTTTATGTTAATGGGTTAGAAATTGCATTTTTTTGTTACTTTAATTGCTGTTCTTACTTTTTCTACTACTTGATCACGAAGAAGATTGTTGTCGTATCATCCTTGTCACCAAAGCTTATGAGAGGGTCACTGAACAGAAAAAGCATCATCTGACACATACCCTCTTTCCTTTAGCTTCAACCCTGCAAGTGTTTGCAGCTTTTCTTGTCAGGCAATAATGTGCTGGATGCAGCAGTGTTTTTAATTACCTCAGTCACCATTCTAATACTATCATTATGCCCATAATGTGTACCCATATAAATGCAAGCTTACTGTTGAATGGAAGTGATGCCAACTTCAAAATGGATGGTCACTTTAATTATAACAGTATTATAAAAAGAAAATTGTTTTTTAGCCAATATTATCCTGTCAGAGATTTTATCTGTAACTAGTTAACTTGACAGCTTTACGGAAACTTCTGTATCATGTAACTGTCTTGTTTGATTTTATTTGCTATTACAGTTTTTAATTCATTTAATTAACATTATAGCCTCATTAAGCAATGGTATGTTTTTAATGCAGCTCATTTGTAAAACAGGTATTAAGTTACATCGCAATGGACCTATTGCACTCAAGTTCTCTACAGATTGCCTGACCCATGACTGAAATTAGATACAGCCTGAGATATTTAAATTCCTGCAAAATAATATGAAACTGTGGTAAGCAGGAGTGGATAACACTTGTAAGTCCTTCTTTGGCAAAGCAGGCATAGCAAAGATTTGCAGGGTTTTTCTGTGGCCTAGTCAGATAAAAGTGCAACTTCCGTTAAGGCAAACAATAACACTTTTCCTAACAATTTGCTATTTACATACAGTTTTGTTGGTTGGTTGGTTGGTTGATAATAGTTCTGGGGTTTGAGGGTTTGTTTGTTTGTTTGTTTGTTTGTTGTTTTTGGTTTGGTTTTGGTGGTTC
>JANHGB010046661.1:663-14222 GCA_026283785.1 Coracopsis vasa
CTCTGTTTTGAGCCAGTGCAGGCCCTGACAGATGCTGCACAATGCAAGCTGGCTTTGTATTGTCTCACCTCAGAGAAACAGCTTTATCTGAGCCTTATCAAGGAAGAACAATTTCTGTGGTTTTAAAGAATGATGATTTTTAAAAGAATGATGCCACACCGTGGATCCTGAAAACGACACTTACTACGAAAAAAAAAAGGTGGGCTCGTTGTTATTTTTTGCACTCTTGCGGCCAAACCCAGCCGAACTGCAGCAGGCGGCATCTCCCCCCCCGCCCCGAATGGGCGCACCCGAGCATGGCGGGTCGCCCCAGCACCAGCCACCCCCTCCAGCCGCGAGTGGTGCGGTCCAGTTGGGCTGCCCGGTTGCCTGGCAACCGGCTCGGCCCGGCGCGGTGCTGAGGTGAGTGCCGGGCCGGGCCGCGGGCAGAGAATCTGGCTGGCTGTCGGGCCGGCAAGAGGCGCTGTGAGGAGAGAGCTGGGTTAGCAGGGGTTCCCTCCGGGCTGGGAAAATGCGTAAGGCAGAGGCGCGGACTGTTTCAGTCTCAGTCTCATTCTCGGCGTGGTGCTTCGCTCGCAGTGGCGGAAAGAAGCTGGGGCGGGACGTCCATCTCCCCTCCCGACAGCGCTGGAGGTCGAGGCGGATGTGGCACTGGCAGGGCTACCTGTTGGGGAGCTATAAGCCCTTCTGCCCGCTAAGCAGCTCTGCTAGTTTAATTATGTAGAGTGGACCTTAAAAGCACGTTTTGTGCTGCTCTCAAAGCACGTCGATGCTTTTGTAAGTCTCACGCAGTATGTAATGGCGTTAAACTGCACCCCTTTCGGGTGGTGAGGTGTCCTAGGAGCTCTGAGACACCGAGGGATTAGAAAACCCAAGTGCTGACAGAAGAAGAGTGTTATCCAGGCCTGAGGGCATTTGGAGTGAGTTTGGCCATTAACTCCAAGGCAACCGGGGTTGCACAGGATTCTCCTGCTGGGGGCTTTGCAGGAAAAAAAAAGTTGTGTTAAGGATAGATAGACACAGATATCCTGGAAAATTTAAGATCATCACTCTATCACTCAGAGATTCCAGAACCTTGGCAAGTAAACATTCATCCATTATTCTCCTTTTGAGGAATACAGCAGTGTGTTATTAAAATTGGTGAGGGATGATAGTGCCACCACTTCAAATTACAGTTTAGATTACACCAGGAATCCTTTGCTAATGTAAGTCTGTCTACAGCTTTTCAAAAGCTGTATTCCTGATGGGGAGTGCTGACCAAGAGAAGGAGGGTGGCAGTAGTACAAGTTAAAGTTGAACAACGCAAGTGGAAAGAATGTAAGCCTTGTGCTTAGAATTTATTTCAGCATGGTTTTGTCCAAGTTTGGTTGGTGTCTCTACCTCAGCAGAAATTTACTGTTGTTGTGCAAAATAATACAGTTCCTCTTACAGATCTTCTGTTGCAAATGGAAAATTTGTACTTGGAGCCATGGAGTGGAAAATACTCTTGAGGGCAGGGTTCTGGTAGCACATTATTTTAAGCTTTTTATTTATTATTTAGTACTGCACAAAGTCATAAATCAAAGCTGCACTTTATGAGTTCGAAGCACCTCTCAACTTCTGAAAGATCTAAAACAGGCTACAAAACCAGACAAATGCTGGAGATGAGACCATACACTGGAACAGGGGAGGTGGACCTCTTCAGTCCTCAGAAGTCTTGATCCAGGTATGCTGGGCATCACTTTGGTTCTCCCCTCTGCCCTTCTTCCCTCAAACTTCTAATGATCAGTGTTAATTTTAAGTTGGAGGCCTTCAGGTGGGTGAGTTCAGCTGCCCATTGATATTAGTGCAGCACCATCCTAAGCTGCACACCCACCTTCCCTTCATGAAGAACAAAGACAAAATGAAGGGGTTTCAACCCCCTTGAGGGCTGAAAAAGTCAGCACGGCTTTTGAACATGCTTTTTCCAAAAATAAGTTCTTTGATTCATAGGAGAGCTATGAGCTATATGCTATTTTTATGAAGATAATTTCTTGTGGATGGGTTGTGTCTGGTGTCCTTATTGCATATTTGCACTTGTCATTAGAGAAGTTTATGTTCTGATAACTGTGCTTACTTAACACAGGTCCTATAATACCTGGGGCCTTCTGGATTTACAGTTATCTTCATTAAATAACCCAGATGATGCTGTCCAAACAGAAGATTCAAATGCCAATATTCTTATCCCTCATATTAATATTTAAAAATCAAAAATTAATTGCAAGTTAACAACCAAACACTCATGAGAGATTGGAAGAATATTTCTATAGAAATCAGTTTGGATAGCAGGATTATCAGAAGAACCTTCTCTCCTTTTCTGTGAAGGGAGATGTGAAGGAAGAGAGAGATGTTTTACACAGTCCTGGAAGGCAAATGTCCCTGATAAGCCTTAGAACATGCCCAAAGTGCTAGGGCTTGCAGTGGGAGCAATGTTTCATGGAATCACTCAGTCCTTGTACTTAGTACACACAGAGAAACCTACTTCAGTACGAAAAAAAGTAGCTCCCTATCCTAAATGTTTTTAGGTGGTTTTAAGTAACAAATGTTATCAGAGCAAGGGAAGACATTTTGATCATTACATTATTTTGATTTTGCTCCAGGTACTGAGGAAACTGACTCCATTTCTGTCCAACATGGATGTAGTTCAGTCGGCCTCGACAGAAACCACAATTGCTGAAAAATCCTTGACGAATATACCCAGTGTTCTTCTGGACAGCCTAGTGGAGGAACCCAAAAAAAGACATGCTGTTCCCCATCACCTGCTGGAAACAAGTAAGTTACTGCTCTCTGACTGTTTCTCAGCCTTGGAGCAGTTCAAGGAGACACTTCGTTATTATTACATTTTTTTGTAACTCATAGGCAAAACTCCCATCCTGCTACTTAAATTGTGTCTTCTTGTGGGCAGAAATCATAGGATAGATAGTCAGAATGACTAGAAAGAAAGAAATAGTGGCTGTGAGGATTCTGGATGACCCTAACATTTTGGGGAGGCTTGTTGAAGCCATGATGCTAGAAGGAAACTGGCAACAGAATCGTGGCTCTTCTGGAGTAAGATGCTGCCTTAACTTTCCATTTAAAGAGTCATGCCTGTTTACAGGAGAAATAATCTGTCTTTTTTTTTTTTTCTCTATAGTACATTGGGTGCAGCATAAAATACTTTATCAGCATAAGTAACTATCATCATGTGTGTTTGATCTGGTCTCCTTTTCTCCTTGTTTTATTTTCTATCTCTATAGAGATTTATTCAGAGCGTCACAGGAGCAAAGTTGTACAGGCTGAGCCTGCTGTGTTACACTATGGAGGGTATGAAGTTGGAAAACATCACCAACAGACACTGGTAAGTGTCCGAGCAGGGGTCCTCTTGGGGCTAATAAAAGGATAACAGAAGCTGAGTAGACTGCTTGTGGTTGTGAGGCCTTTTGCTCTCTAGACTGCTCTAAAAAGCAGCACTTAAAATGAGTGGCCCTGCGGTAACAAAACAGATGAGTACCATGCTGTGCATATCACTGTCCTTTACCTTTCTCTGTTTTACCTTTCTGCTTCCTCTATCTGCAAGTACTGTTAGTGAATGTGACTTGCACGTCATGATTGAAGGATTCACTCTTGAACTCCGTAAGAGACTATCCTCAAAATGTACTTGGATTGTCATTGTGTCTGCAAACCTGTTCACTGGTGGGAAAATTTTGAAGGCACCTCTGGTCTTCTGCCAAAAGCAATTTAAGGGAAAAAACAGTGTGGGGGTTTGATTACCTTTTCTAGTTTGAATATTTCCTTTTCTTCTCTCTTCTTTCCCTTTGACTGCCTTCTTTAGTCATGTTGTAGGTGTTTTGAGGCAGAGGTTGGGTGATTATGGTGGACTAAGTTCTCCAGATATAATGCAAATAAACAAGATGCAGGAGGCTTTACAGGCTGAACTGACACCAGCCAACAGTTTATTGCTTTGTGATGAAAAACAAACCCATGGAATATTAAAAACTTTTTGTTGTTTCAGACCTGTGTAAAAGTGAAGCCAACAGGTTGTTTCATTTTTTGTTCTTTTTGCATGTAAGCAAAACAGGACCAGAATTTGATTCAACATCAGCATAGTCTTTAGCAAGACTGTTATTCCTAGGTAAGGAATTGGGAGTTAGTTACAAAGCCTGAAAAAGCAGGATGCAAGTTCTACGTAATTTTCTTTTAAATTCAGAGCATATTCAGAATTATTTCTTCTAAAATAAAAATTATTACTTCTTTGCTATGGATGGTTTTAAAAAAAAACCAGTTGGCATTCTCAATTGACCTCATATTGTAAAGTGTTTTGTGGTTTGTTTTCTTTTGTTCTACAGAAGCTAATAAATACGTCTGTTGATGTAATAAACCTTCACATAATACCACCTCAGACAAAGTATTTTCAGATCAAATACAACAAAACAGTAAGTGTTGGAAAGCCTTTACACTGCTCTTTGCATGCAGCACTGGTTTTGTGTCATATACATTTTACATGTCTTCTGTCTTATTTTGGGTCATTTTCTAGTACCGGCTTGTCCCTGGCTTGTCATATGTGGTTACTGTTGATTTTTGTCCTGATGAGTGGCGGTACTACTATGACTGCATCAGAATTCACTGTCAGGTGAGGATTTATTATAAAATATATGTACAGTTGTAATGGAATGAAACAACTATTAGGACATGATGATAAAGTAAAGGTACAGTTAATCTCCTAGAGCTGCATGGATTTACTCCCAGTAAGTCTGGATTGGAGTATTTCATTTTAAGCATTTAAAATTTTTCTCTCTGTAAACATCCTGGAGCTGTGGGTGGAATATCTTCCTTATTTTGTTATTTTTTGCTAGCAGTTCAGTCTTTGTGCCACACTGATGTAATGTCTTAGCTGAACAGGCTTGGAGGAACTCTAGAAAGCTACTGAAAGTATGGAGATACAGATGGATTCTGAAAGTGGGTAGAATATCAAAATCCTGAGGTGCAACACAGTGATGATCAAAAAAATGTTTTATGCCCACTTACTGGCCAACTGCTACAGAAACATTTTCTTTTCATAACCTTTTTTCATTGTAAGAAATAAGTATTTATCTCTCTTTTTTAAATTTATTTTTTATTTTTCCCCAGGGAGATGATACATTAGTTGTTCCTGTGCATGCTTACCCTGCTATGAATGTTGTAGAATTTCCATCATTTATAAATCTGTCTGATGTACCAGTTGGTCAGAGGTGAGTTAATGACAGACATCTGTCCACACGCACAAAATCTGCAAAATCTCCTTTTTCTTTATTTGTACAACTTAATGTCTTAGAAGCTTTAAGGATGTCAGCCTCCACCTGGACTGCAGAATAATTCTGTGTATGAATAGTTTCAGGCACATGTTCACAGGAAAGTAAATGTTGTGCAAACTAAGCATATACATATATGTAACTGGGGTATCAGTCTGAATCGGTGCTGACTCACTTCACTCATTGTATGTGAAGCAATATGGCTGCTGTTTGTAACCTGTACACTCCCAAGTGCTATGTCTTTTTAGCATTAATAAGTGAATGGATCTTCCTTTCAAGATGAAGTACTCTGGAAATGAAGTTATGGTAGGTGTAAGTGATAGCAAATAGCTAGCCTCATTCCAGATTTTTATCAGTCATTAGATTTGCTTCTTCTGTTTAAAAATAGTTGACGTGCTCTTTTGATGTGGAACTCTAAATAGTGTAGATTTCATCTTACTCTGTCTGTTGCATAGATGTAACATTGAGTGTTCTCATGAAGTAATCATAGTAATTGCTAATAGGAACTGGGAAGGGGAAAAGGAGAAGGGAAATCCTGTTGATTAGGATTTAGTTCTGTAGTATATTGACTATACTAGTTGTAATTATGGTGATATGTGTCACTGTAAAGATGTGAGTGAAATCTAGGAACTGAAGGTCTTAGCAGCTAGGGGGTTTTTATTAGCCTGTGAGTTGGAAGTAACTCATTAATTTTACTAGGATAGAAATAGAAGGATAGAAATAAGAACAGGCAAAGCACCTACATGGAACATGCAATATTCTGCAGTAAAAATGAGCCCAGCATTGCAGAGTGAACATTTGTGTCTTTTTGTTCATTTGTTTTTCTAGTCACCCTTAATCTGCTAAACTCTAGTGAATATACCAAAAGTGATGTTACAGCTTTCTCACAGGGCTGGACATAACTCCTGACTTTCTGAGTGCCTCTAGGCATGATGTGATTCTATTTATTTCCTCCATTTTTGCAACAAGTGCCAAAGTATACAGAATTTTCATGCTCTCAGAATACAGAGAAGAGATTAGACAGAGTAGAAAATACATTTTTAAGTAACCAGAAAATTTTTCAATGCAACAGGGATGCTCAGAGATGCCCTGAGGGAATTTGGAATTGTTCCTGAAGAGAAAACCGATGGTTTCTCTTAAAACCTAAGGTTTTAAGGTAAAACCTTAACTTTCACCAGTACTTTTCATCATTAGTCTGTTAAAAACTTTCCTGAAAATGAAAGCTCTCTGAAATGCTTGGTACTGTACAGAGCTCAAGGGACTATGGGCTCAATCCATAGCCCACTGAGATCAAGGGAAAAACTGCCTTTTACTTCCAGTAAGTGTAGGATAAGGCCTGTGTTCTAACATCCAGCTTTCTCCTTAGGTACAGAAGGTCCATCATGCAACAGGCAGCATAATTGTCTTGGTTTTAAGGCATTTTGATTACCATACAAGCCATATTAAACCTTAAATTGCCTCCTCAGTTTGCTGTTGCATCTTCTTCGTGAGCAGGTCATATGGAAGCAGCTTAAAAAGCACTTTGCTGTTATTGTTTATTTCCTTAGGCATTTCAAAATGTGCTTTCCAAAGGAACACTGTATAACATGCATTCTTTGCTAATCAGCAGGGTAAGATTTCAGTCAGACAGATTACAAGAACCAGAAACAAGCCTGGGTAAATTGGTGTTGATTTGTAGGATGATGGATGGTATTACACCAATGCTTTTGTATTTCAACTTGATACATGAAAATAAATGCTTACAAAAGCAAGACAGCTTGAAAAGATGTGTGCTAATACCCCTCACATCACTTGTGTGAGACATAAAGAGCTTTTATGAAAATCAGGCCATTGTATCATTATTTCCACAGTGGTTAAAATCCAGTCATTCTGATGCGTTGGAGTTTTCAACAATTTTGAATACTGCACAGTGTTTTCTCATCATCTTTCACAAGGAGGGCCATAGGAGAAAACTGATTTCTGGTTCTGTACTTACTCTTGCTCTCATTTGGATTGTTGGTACTTGCTAGATGTTGAAGTTTGTAAGAGTTTGAGGATACACATAGATAACTTCTAAAAAGTAATTCTTTTATTTTTACTGTAATCAGATTCTGTATGGGTAGGAGAAAGTAAGTCAAGATGTAAAATATCCATCATTTGAATCAAGATTTAGCTCTCATTTCCTCACTGAAATGTCTGAAATACTTTGCTATTTTGGAGCAACAAGGAATGACTGTTTTCACACTAATAAGTAACCCATTCCTCTGAACACAGATAAATTCAGTGCATGTTGTGTATAATATAAATTTCCAGCTTGTAACTGATGGTCAACTGTAGTTTTATCAATTTATTTCTTCCTTTCTCTCTTTTCAGTAAAGAGTATGTTATCCCATTGCAGTGCAGCTGTCCAATAGATTTTGAATTCCACATTGATTTAATTCAGCCTCACAGAGCCTTCACTGTCCAGCCAACATACGGTAAATTGAACTTATTTGAAGTTCTAAATGTTAAATGTATACTTATAAAGTGTAGTTACTTGTGACAGTGTATTCAGTGCTGTACAGTAGAAGTCTTTGCTTCAGCGTGTTTCCAGGTACATGCTGGATAATTGATAGGAGTCATATGCAGCCTCATAGCAAATACCCCTGTGTGGCTGGTAGATACTTTTTTGTCAATGCCCAGCTGCAGACCTCCGCAAAATACAGGACGTCCCAAGCAGTCCATCCAGCCTTTGTATTCTCTCTTTGCCAGCATAGCCTTTTGAAAGGAGAGGGGCAGGAAGCCCAGCCTTCACCTCTTTATCCCACCTTTTCCCAAGGACTGTCTGGCTCCTGGCCCATTAAAGGAACATCTGTCTTTGTGGAATAGGCATGCATCAGATAACTTGATTGGGGGTATAGGAAATAAAAGGTGACTTATGGTCTATCAAACATATCCCCATACCTGTTTTTTGCTAGTGGTCTGTAAGAATTTGATAGAATTGTATCTGATGCTTCAGGAGCTGTTACAGTGAAGGGCACAAAACACACCACTGTGGGTGTTTCGTGGGAGAGCATGGATGTTAGATTCAGTGTAGACTTCTGTGTGCAGGCTTTACAAGAGGCAGGGACTTTTGGCTACAGTATGCTTGGCTATTTTCATGCCTAGTGCTGGAGAGGGCTCTGTCTTGAGGCAGACATACCTTTGCTGGTCTGGTGCTATCATTGTTACATTGGCCAGATGCTGGTAGAAGCATATAAGTGCGTGCCCAGGTGTTCCGACAAAAATGTTTATGCTGACCTAGCTGCATAATTCACCTACGCAGTCTGGTCAATTCCATGGAAATACATAAAGATCTAAATAAATAAAAACCTTAAATCTGGTACTCAGTGCCATCTGTGACACTGGAATTTAAACTTTGATTATTTATGCACTGCAGTAAAAATTGCTGTTGTTTCTGTATGTGCAATGATATGATTTTTCCCTGTCTTGCCAGGTGGATTTTCATTTTTTAGAAATAGTAGTTGGATTCTATCAGGTGTGTGGTTCACAAAGATGAACTATTGCTGCTGCCTTGATTTGGGTCATTCTTTCTAGATAATATTCTTTCTTATTTTGTGCTTAAAGAAGTTTTGATATATCAAGGGAGGACAGGAGCAATATTACAATTAAATAAAACAAGAGAGAAGTTGTAAAATTCCTCAGGAAGTTTTTGTGGTTTTGCACAGTCATAGACAAAGTAGCTGGAACTAATTCATGCTTTCTAAGTTGGTTTAGTTCATGGAAGAAAGAGGAACAAAATATGCCAGAAAAACCATCAACCCAGTAACAGTGAAGTCGAAAAATTTGGTAGCTGGGAGTTCTGAGGCACTGAATGATATCTGAAAAGCACTGAGAAGTTTTAGCGCCTATTCAAGCTGTTGTGTTGTGAAATATGATGAAATAATAAAAGAAATTCCACACACATACACAAAAACCCAAAACATCCCAATGAAACTAACTGGTGTTTAAAACTGCAGGATACAGAAAACCAGGCAATGGTTGCTTTACAGAGATGAGAATTTAATATTTCTGATGAGCTGAATAAATTTGTTGCAAAATGCTGAGGAGCATCAGGGCCTGTATCCTGGAATTCCACTGAATGTTTAGGGATATGAAGGGTGGTTAAAGTGGCTGAGAAAATAATGTAGTAGGTAATAACAAAAGAAGACCAAGTAGAGACAGGTAATGCATCAAATCCAGATGATTCTCCAACTTGGAGGGAAGCAGAGGAATATGTTTATAATGCTTTGTTCATGAAAGCAGGACATGCCAGAGACTTAAGACTGGCAGAAGCAAGTGAAGAATTCCTACATATAAACAGGTAATCATTTTCACAATAGTAGGAAATATTATAGTCTTACTGACAAATCTCTCTGCTGTTGCAAAATGTCTCCCATTATCTGGCAATGGATAGTTCTTGAAAGATGCTTTGAGACCTGAAATATTTTCCAGGCCTACTGCCATCCATTCAAATATTAATACTGTTTTTAAAAACAAAAATGTAGTCCAGAGTCAATTTCAGCATAGTTAAGTGGGCTCATGTTAGATGGACTCATTGTTTTTCTGCTCTAATCACAGGAATCATTCCAGCCAATGGGAAAGTGGAATTAACTGTGAAATATTCCCCAGTTGCATATGGAACAGCACAAATGACAATGCAATTACGGATTTCACAGTTTAAGTCAAAACCCTATGTATGTGTATTCACAGGAACATCAACACCACATCTGGGTCTAACGTATGTGTAGCTGACTGATCTCTTGAGTATTCTTGCCCAGTGCTAAAAGTACAGCCATTTGCTGTAATCATTTCAAGCATTTGGATCTATGCACTTATGTAATTTGACTGTTAATACATGTACCTGCTCTTCTACATCATTTGCTCAGAATGCCCTTAATCTGTATGAAGTGAAACTGTACCAAAATAAACATAGTTGTAGAATCATTGAATGGTTTGAGTTGGAAGGGACCTTAAAGATCATCTAGTAGGGACCTTAAAGATCATCTAGTTCCAACCCCTTGCCATGGGCAGGGACACCTTCCACTAGACCAGGTTGCTCAAAGCCCCATTCCACCTGGCCTTGAACACTGCCAGGGGTGGAGCATAATGAAAAATAACAACCCTTAAAGAAGTGTTGATCATCCTCAGTTTCTGTTATAACTGTTCTGTGTTATTCTAATTGCTGAGGCCTTGCAACATACAGCGGATTTTGAGCAATGGAGTCTTTTGGGCTGCACTTATTTTTTTGTGATCTCTGAAGATTAGAAAGTTTGCTTCCAAGCATAATATGAGAGATACATTTACAGTCTCCATGTATATCTAAAGGGGGTGTAAATGCATGCATTAGACTTATATGCCATTTAAAGAGTACTTACAAGAGCAAATATCTGTCCTTCTGACACCTAGAAAAGAATATTTTGACAAACTACGAAGTCATCCAGAGAAAAAAGCTGCATCTGCAGGAAAATTTGTGGTGTGGAGAAGAAACCAATTCAGTCAACCACGAGCAAGGTCTATTCAAAAAGTAAAGGTGTGAACAGATAATAATTACAAGTATTTTTATGGGCTGAAAATATTTCTTGTTTGTATTTCTTCCTATTAATTTATATCTCGTAGGAAATTGAATACCAGAACCTCAGATTCCCCACAGACTTGTCAAACCCATATGCTGTAGCTACTGTTTTGAATCAGGAACCAGGCAAATTGAGGATTAAGGACTTGAAAGAAGGTAATGTAATTAAGCAGCATAAACTTGGTTGTAGCATTATTTGTAGGTTTTTGATGAGGAATTCTGCTTCAGAATGCTGAGATGATGTGACTGTAGGTTTTGTAACAAATCTTACCTTAGCTTTGTGTCTTAATGAGTTCAGTTATCGTAATAGTGGATTTCGTAATTAAAAATTCAATCTAGTCTGAGGTGTGATATGTTTTTTTGATATTCCTGCAGTCCTTGCCCAAGGCTGTGAAGGGATAAAAACAAGACAGATGAAGGAAACTCTATTTCAACAAAAAGTTAAACAAAATATTCAGGAAGAGGAAGCAAATCATCTGAAGTGGTAAGAGTTAGTTAACCAAATTAACAAAACTGGGGTTTGCTTAACTAAGGCCTCTATGAATGATGTATGCAATATCCTCCTCTAGTGCATAATGCTGACATTTCATGTCCTGATAGGTTTGTTTTACAGCTAAGTTACTATTGTTTTCTTTTCTTTTTTTTTTTTTTTATACCTAAGTGCAGTCTCAGCAGTAGTCCATAGTAGTACTCAATGAGGTCTTTGATTGTGTTATAGTTGCGTTCAGAAAGAAACCTGCTGAAAACCTTGTTCACTTAACCTTGTTCTCATACATCTCATCTTGTGCCCTTAAAGGCAAAGGAAGCTTTTGGTATGTTTGTCAATAAATCTGGGTTAAAATGTATAATGGAGTGAACAGAATTGCACACGTACATCAAATGGCATAAAGCAAAACACATAGTCATGTGTGTAAGCACACTATGGTTTCATTTGCAATCCACAGATCTGTCCCTTATGCTAAACATTATGGATCCCTGGACCCCTTAGGAAGAGAAGAATAAGTCTGTTAGCCTTTAAAAAAAGCAAACTGTGCATTGAGTAAAGCATTTTTCTTGTCTCCACTGTAAATGCAGGCAAGTTCATAAAGGCCAAGATCCAATCTCTGTGGAATTTAAAAAACAGATTATCGAAAACCGACAGAGGGAAGAACAACAATACAAGGTTAGTTTTTCTGGGCTTTTTTCTACAAATTTAAAAAACCCTTATACTTTCAGATTACACAGTGCACTAGTGAATTGCATCAAGTTCTTTACATCTTCAGTTTTTCTTCATACATCCATGCAAACCTGTTCTGGTAGTACAGGTTACTGTAGTTGTATCTTCATTATGCCTGTGTATCACTGTTTCAGAGGTGATTTTTATTTTGGAGGTAGACACAGAGAAGGATAAGTTATTAATGGAAATGTAACTAGATGTTTGCAGATTTGCACTCAGCCAGATCACAGTGCAACATTGCAGCGTAATCCTGTCAGCACCATGGCTGAATCCAGCCTGCTGTTTATGTTGTACCTCTCTGAAGAGACGATGTCCTGAAAGGCTCAGTCAAAGAGCTAAACACAGTCAGTACTCTCACACAGAGCCATGAGGAGGTAATTCATCAGGTTGGTCTTCTGAACCTTCATCTTCTGTCTCTTTGGTTTCTTCCAGTCATCCCAGATTGCAAGTCATCTTCCATGGAGGTGACAGCATCAATACGTGGTGGCAGGAAGTACTTTTCCCCAGGGTGGCACAGCCTGCAGGGACAGGTGGGGCTTGTCCCTCTTATCCTGCCTCCTGGATATTCAAGTAGCTTTTGATATCCCACTGATTGCCAAGAAGCTTTTTATGGGAATAAAATTATTTATAGATAGGGTAAAAGCTTAATTTATACAGTGAATTAGGCACAGTGAATTCATTCAAACACTATATTTAATACAAACGAGAAACTGAGTAAAAAGGGAATCTAAGTTGTGAGATTGATGTATCACTGAATTAGATGAATATTAACTTTGTTTAGAAACATTTGTTTACCTGCATGTTGACCGTAGAGGATCTGGATATCTCTGCCTGGTTTCACAGTTGCCCCCATGACTTTCTGATAGAGACATATTTTTGCTCATGCTATCAGTTTTTGCACCTTGAGTGTCATTAGGCTTCACAGAGTATTTATTATCCTTTCATCATTTGCTCGGGTGGCCACTCTGTTATACAGCCTGGGAGTGGCTGTCCTGGATACCTTTAACTGATCTGCTTTCCATTGTACTAACTAAAACCCCAGTCTATGAAAATCATGAAAATTTGACTCTGCAAAATAAAGCCAAGATCTCTATTTAAGACATAACAGTATGTTGGAAATGAAACAATAGGTGAGTAGGACTAGGGTGAAAGAGGCACAATGAAAAGAAGCACTGGTATTCTTCCAGCATGCCTGAACACTGAGGGGGTCTCAAAGAAGTGAAGTAATATCAACAGTAAACTGTTTCACACATGAGCAGATTAAAGGAGCTGGCATTATTGGAAACCATGACGGGAGATGTACACAGAACATGGAAAAGCTGCAGGAAATTTATGTAGCGCTGTCATGATCTGTTTGAGTGCTAAATTTTGGTATTGGTTCCATAACCCCCCCTCTGGCTGAATCTGTCTATGCAAAGCAAACTGCATTTCATTAAGGCAGAGATCTGAGTGAAACCCAGACCCAAAAAGACATTATTTAACTTTG
>JANHGB010046662.1:0-18895 GCA_026283785.1 Coracopsis vasa
CCAGTGCAGGGGCACAATCCCTGCCCTGGCCCTGCTGCCGCACTGGTGCTGGTACAGGCCAGGATGCTGGGGGCTTCTTGGTTGTCTGGGCACAAGTTGCTCATGCTCAGCTCCATCAATCAGGACCCCCAGCTCCTTTCCCATGAGCAGTTTCCAGCCACTCTTCCCCAAGGCTGGAGCGTTGCAGGGGTTGTTGTGGCCCAAGTGCGGGACCCAGGACTTTGCCCTGTTGAACTTCATCCCATTGGCCACAGCCCATGGATCCAGCCTGTCCAGATCCCTCTACAGAGTTTCCTACCCTCCAGCAGATCAACACTCCCACCCAACTCGGTGTTGTCCACAAATCTACTGAGGGTGCCTTCGATCCCCTCATCCAGATCATCAGTGAAGATGGCCGTAACACCAAGCCCTGAGGGACACCACTACTGACTGGTCACCAACTGGATGTGATTCCATTTACTATCACTCTTTGGGCTCAGCCTTCCAGCCTGTTTGCAACCCAGCAAAGGATCCACCTTCCCAGGCCATGAGCAGCCAGTTTCTTCAGGAGGATGTTGTGGAAGTGTGTCAAATGCCTTACTAAAGTCCAGATAGACAATGTCCACAGCCTTTCCCGCATGAACCAGGTGGGTCACCTTATCATAGAAGAAGATGAGGTTGGTCATGCAGGACCTGCTCTTCATGAACCCGTGCTGACTGGGCCTGATCCCTCAAATTTCCCACACATGCTTTATGATCTCACTTGGGATCATCTGCTCCATGACCTTCCCCAGCACTGAGGTCAGGCTGACAGGCCTGGAGTTCCTAGGGTCTTCCTGCCCTTTTTCTAGAGAGGTGTCATGGTGGCCAACCTCCAGTCCTCTGGAACCTGCCCACTAGACCAGGATGGCTGACAGATGATGGAGAGTGGCGTAGAAAGCTCTTCTGCCAGCTCCTTCAGCACACTTGGGTGTAACCCATCCGGCCCCATAGACTTGTATACATCTCAGTGAAGCAGAAGGTCAGTAACCATTTCTTCCTGAATTATGGGGACTTCAACTCCCCATCTCTGCCATCCAGCTCAGGGAACAGTACCCTGAGGATAGCTGGTGTGACTGTTAAAGACTGAGTGATATGACAGTATTAGTAATTCCATATGAGACCTTTGACATATTAAATCAGAAGGGTCCAAAGCACAAAAGGTTAACTAAATCTTCAGTACGTATCAGAGATAGTTTGCTAAGCTGTGTGAGGAGAATCCTAACTACTGTCCATAGTGTTTCACTCGCTCTGTGTCAACAGGGTTTCTTGATTCTCTTCCTGCAGAGCTCTTTTGTAAGAGCTGAACTGGCTTTACTATCTGGTCTGTTTGTTCAACTGCTCACTCAAGTGCAAATGAGAATTACTGATATAAAGCCAACATGAGTGAAAGAAGATGCATACAGCATTCCTGTTAGAAAACAAAATAGTACATGCATATTGATAAAAAGCTGGAAATGGGTAGCGTTGGTTCCTGGTTCCTCTGAGGTTACTGAAGTACATCTCATGCTCAGCGTTGTACTTACGCTACATAAAGACCAGAACTTAGCATTCATATTTTATCAAATCCTTACTTCATTTACCAGCCATTCTACAATAATTTATCTAAATTGATCTCTAAACATTCACAGCTGGTAAAATAAAAGACTGTTTGGCTTTCATTTTGGTTGGATTTGGATATAATGTAACTGCATATGCAAGAAAGATGATAGTGCTCAAGAATCTGCCTGAGGTATTTATATTGGGCTGCACTGTGGTCCCAACAGCAGGCAATGAGGATTAGAATTTCAGAGCTTTAAGGACAAGATCTTTGTTTTTTATAGTGGTCATAGCTGTAGTTTCCTATCTTCTCTTTCAGGATCTCTTATTCAAGAGAGTCACCAGTATTTGCACTAATTTACAGATTGCATAGGTATTTGCTGCTGTTTTAACTAGCAAAGAACAAAATAGGATAGGGAACACTCTTACTTATAAAAAAATGAATTATGTAATAACAATTAAATATAAATCACAGATGAGTCCTCCTTTACTCTCCCTTTCATTTATGTCAAATAGCAATCAGAATATAGTAAGGTATGATTGTTCTTAACTGTTTTGGTACTATGTTGAAAAGGTCAGAAACAAGAAAAAGGATGGAAAGTTGAAAAAAATTCTATAATGAAGTAAAATAGAGCACAGAGACACACCACAGGTAAATGTTTTGGGTTAGGCAATAGATGGTGGTAACATGTCCTCCTCTTTTTAAATAGCAAAAGCATTTTAAAAACAAGAAGCTAGAAGCTTTCTTTGTCATAGCCCAAGAAAGGAGAGTGAGCA
Source organism: Coracopsis vasa (assembly GCA_026283785.1). Classification (NCBI taxonomy): domain Eukaryota; kingdom Metazoa; phylum Chordata; class Aves; order Psittaciformes; family Psittacidae; genus Coracopsis; species Coracopsis vasa. The sequence continues at coordinate 2,335 of JANHGB010046662.1, forward strand.
GAGGCAATAGGACTGAAATAATAGTTAAGTAGAAAGTTCTGTCAGATCATTTGAGTCATGGAGCACCCTTTTCAAATTAATATATATCTTTTAAAGTGCACTAGGGTATAACCTGTAGTACACTCTTGATCTCTTTTATTTTGCAAGGGCTGTTTGCGCTGTAAGCTCTATGAATCAGCTAGGTAATTTGTGTAACAGAAATAAAGAAACTACCTAAATCAGTACATAATAAAATCAAGTCCAGTTTAGCCTGAGGTACAATGATAACATGTTATCAGGTGCAGTTCACAGATATGAGAAAATATCTTTAGCCTAATAAAACATGTAGTTATAACTAATCCCTTCCAATATCTGAGTGGCAAGAAATACTTCACACCAATTTCTTGTGCTGCACATTTTAGTTTTCATTGGTGTTGCTGTAGAGTCACATGGATTTATTTAGGATTTGTCTGTATCTATATATATGAGAAACCATCTCATGTATTGAAGCATCTGTATAGTTAGATGGTGACATGGGAAGGGGCAGAAAGTCCAGAATTCATGAATGAAAATGTGAGAGGCACCTCCCTCCTCACCCAAACCAAAAACTTCACTGAAGTAGTACCTCACACAAAATGCTTATAATAGAAATAGCATTAAAGTGTGTGTTTGCTTGTGGTGTCCATTTTTATTGTCCAGATTTTCTCCTTGGCATTTTTGGCACTCTCTGCAGTACACACTTAATGATGGTTTGGAATGGTTACTCAAAGAACCCCAACTGCAGACCTACTGAAGCTGACGGAAGTTCTACAAAAGATGGAAAGTGGCTCACTTTGCCAGTGCTGAGTGCTTGTGTAAGATGATTGATGGTGCTGTAGTCTGGGTATGAAAGTAATCCAGGTTTTGTTCTTGAAATTTGCTCTAGTGTTTACCCTAACAGCTAACCTTTAGGGTTAGCAGTCAGTATGTGCTCTGTGTTCTGAACTGTCCACATTCTGCTTCTGTCCATAGTTGATTATTATTAACCTGTGTCTGACTGGTCTGTGTATGTGTCTGAGGAGGGGGGGTGTTTTGTTTGGGTTTTTTTGCTTGACCTGGGCATGTGTGACATTTCACACAGTTTTCTTAAAGCTCCATGATTCATTGTTCTCAAGTAAGCTCCAGGTAAGGCATAATCATCTTGCTATGACAGAAAGCATAGCAAAGGCAAGTTGTGCATTGTTCTGCCTTCCAAAGAGGCATCTGGGCTACACAAGGTAAAATCTTTGTCTGCTAGTGCCCTGGAAGGGGCAAAGAGAAGATTTTCAGATAGCCTAGATACATGCCCCACAGAAAGGTGCTGTATGAAGTAGTAGATACTTTGTACTTAATACTGCCATGCTCATTAGTTCTTGAATCTAGAATTAGTATTTCAAATTTTATCCTGTTTCTGTCTATATGAAGCATCTAGATATTGTGGTGATTAAAAGGATTTTAAATTCTTGAATTTGGGACATCTAGAGCAGAACAGAGTCTGGAGCATAATAATAATAAAAAAAAATACCTATTTCTTGGTGGAAACAGGCGAGTTCAGTGTGTTTTAGTGAAAATGGGAAAATTCAAGATGAGAGATTACAGGACAATGAACATTAAGTGATAAATCACCCCTCTCTTTCTTAGGAAAGAAACCTGTCTTAATCCATATAGGAAATCCTATGCTGATCGACTGGAATGATCAGAAACAGATCAGAGAGACATAGATTAAAATCTGAAGACATAATCAGTAGTACTGTTCAAGTAACTTTTGGGATTTGATATCTACAGAGGTTTTGTCACCTTGAAGATAATAAATTCATAGTTAAAATAGGTGATCATCATATTCACTACAACATTTCTGATTTTCCAAGATAACATGAGAGTGAGACTGTATAAAGTTATGTTGCCATAATAAAACGATTGCAAGACAAACACCTGGTTGATTGGTAATGAGTAGGTTCATTCAGTCTTGGAGCAAGTTAGATCACACAAGGCTGCGTACAGCATAAAATAGTAATGTTGCTAGTTGGAGCTAGGACTCACTAGGAAACACTTGCAATTGTACAGAAGCGCGGGGAAAAATACGTGGTAAAACATGGGAGTTATTTAACAGGTTTTAGTAATTGTATTTTTAACTAGGTAAGGGAAATTGAGTAGGAACGACGTGGAAGGTGAGGCAAGAAAGCGTGGCTAAGCAATTTTGTTTAGTGCTGATCTCCTTTGAAACACTGTTGTAAAATGGCAAGGAAAGCAGGATGGGGTTATGTGTTGAGAGCGAGAGCGAGATTCAAGCCCTTTGTAGGCAAGTATAAAATTGTTAAGCTTTGGATGGAGTCATATTTGAAACCACTTTTTAAAAACTGTGCTGGTGCTTCATTATGTTGATAGGGCAAGAGATGATCTTGGACAAGAAAGCAGAGCAATACTTGGTCATAAGTTAATGAACCTGGATGGGTACTGCGGCTGTAAATAGACACTAAACTTTGCAGACTCCAGCTTTCCCTGTAAAATGGTTTAAAGACAGTTACTGCAAGCAGTAGGTGATAATATGTATGATTTGATATCCTTAGCTAGGTTTGTAAGATCAATTTTCATATTTGCATATTTAAAATCTTTCTCATATGGTTTTCCTTCTTGGAGTAAAGGCAAACAGCCCTTTACACTGGACACTGCAAGCTGGAGACTATAGTGAAGTAGTTTCAGATTCCCAGGTCTTTGGAAAAAAAGCCTCCTAAAATGCTGGAATTGTTCACTGGAGTCTCATGGGAAAAAAAAACACATGGAGCTATCAGTTGTTTTCACCACAGGTGAAACAGACACATGAAAAACTAGCACAGAAAGACTATCACATGGAGTGTGTGGGGGTGGGGTTTGGTATTTTTTTGTGGGGTGTTTGTGTGTCACGGTTTTGGTTTTGTTTTCCCTCTGAAGTGAATGAAGGGTTAATTTAGGATAGGACTGAAATAATTCTAAAGGAGGGGATGGGGACCTGAAACCTTTCAGTAGCAGATTCTACGTGGAAATTGAGAAAATATGTAAGAAAAACATTATTAAAAAGGAAGAGAAAGAGAAAAATACAGCCTTGCTCTATGTGAACCGTTAGTCCTAATGGTTCTGCCAGAGATTTGAAAACCTCCACATTTAAGACAATACATGGACCATCTTGTTCTGCAGGTTTATGTGTTCAAAGCACCTGAGAACCAGTCTTGAATGCTGATCGGATTCAGAATTTGAAGCCTAAAGGGAATTGAAAACAATAATATAAAATTTGTTAGTCATCAGTAGGTAACTATTTGAGTGCTGTGAAACTAGAAATTTTCTGACCTGGAGTGAATGTCCTTCAAAGAAGGCAAATACTAGCTTCAGAACAATAGCAAAGTATGACTTTAATCAAAACAGAAAAAGCTTTAACGTTTTATGGAAGCCTTCTAATAATTCTTTAAATGATGATAACCCAATGAGTTTCCAGCTCACAGTTCAGGTTATGTATTGAAGATTTTACAAGTTCTCCAAATATGTTATTTCTTATCACTAGTTATCCTCAGATTTGTATCATGTGTGGGTGCAGAAAATCAGTCAATTAGTAGTGGTAGGTGGGTAGATGTCTTGGGGATTAAGGCGCTCAGATATCTATTTGTTAATCGTGCAAATAAATAAGGAAAGGCAGATGCCAGGATCTGTTGTTACCTAGATACGAGGGACTGTGACTCAGAAGCTTTTGATTTGTTATCGCTACATAGAAGTTTTTCCTCTGATCCTGAAAATAACTACTTTTCACTTTTAATACATTATTGGACTTTCTTCTGATTAGAAAAACCCAAGAAAATAGTAACTTTTGTTGCTTATGCATGTATATGACCACTGTAATCATATCTTAAAAGCTAGGGATTTTTTTGAGAGTTTCTTAGTTCTTATATTATTAATCCCTGCTAAAATGGGATTTTTGTCAAACTAATGAAGTAAAACTTGTATGTGTACTTGTGCACCAGGACATTTTTAAGCTTGTTTCTTCTCACAAAAATAGCACTGTAATCTGTCTAGCAAAAAGCTGTGATTATTGCATGTTCAGGACAAAGAGAAAAATACATGAATTAAGCTTAAGAGGTACAGCTGTATCTTCTTCTATAAGTTTATTCTCATTGACTGCAAAGAATACAAGACTTAGAGATGAAGTAGTAGAAAAGGGATTAGAACCAGCAGAAATCTGCTGGAAGATAATAAACGCTGGAATTACTGCGGTTTATGCACCTTGGTTTAGGTTGCCTTGTGAAAGTGGCATGTCATTTTTATCTTAAATATTAAAATCTCCTATGGTCGATGTCTTGTTTCCTTGTTAGCGTTGTTTTCTCAAACAGCTATTTCAGGGTTCAAAAACAATTTTGCATAAAATTAAAAGATACAGTGGAGCCAGGTGCAGGTATTTAACATAGAAAATATCAACCCAGACTGTGAAATTAAAATTCCAAAACCAAGGCTGTGTGATAGAAAATATCTGAAAAAATATAAGTTGTAGAGCTGGTGATGTCTGTTATCTTAGGGTTTCTTCTTAGGGTTACCAGTTAACAGTGGTAACTGTTATCTGTATCTGAACATATGAGAAATCCCTTCGCAATGAAGAAACTGGTGAGCAGCAAGAGAGAAAAGCTTTTGACACCCAAAAATATCACAGTTGGGAGGTGTGATGCTTGTATGCAGAGTCTTGATAATTTTTTAATTTTGATTTTTTTATTAATCTATTTAACATTGTATTCTTTGAATTGTCTAAGGTTTTTTCTTCTCTTAAAGTTTGTTCAGTGCATAGTTTGAAGGTATGTGCAAATATAGCTGGAACAAAGCTCTTTTTTAATGACACACTTCCACTTAGTTTATAAAATGCAAGAGAATGTGTTTGTAGCAGGGATATGGGAATAATATTGTTCTAATAGTGTAGGTTGTCTGTTGCCTCAACAGATAGGATGAAAGAAATCTCTTGCAATGAAAAATGTAGTATGCAAATACTGGATAAAACTTTGTTTCAAGTTTAGGATAGATTATTATTTTTTTTCTATTGTAAAGCAAGAAAAGAGGCATCCAAAACTAATGCCATGAAGTTTCATGCCATATTATCTGTATGTGCCTGAATTTATTTTTTTATTATGAAGAACAACTATATTGTGTTTCTAAAGTCCATTTGTTTTTTGTCTTAAATCTCAGTGCAAACTATCTCAGTACCTACTTCTCTATGTAGGTGTGTGTGCATGAAGAGGTGGGGGGCAAGGGGGAAGAAACCGCAAACTGAAACTGACCTTTTTGTTTCAGTGCAGTAGAGTTAGGACCTTGAAGCTTATTGTATTGAGACATTTAAGGATGGGAAACAAAGAAAAAGGGCTATTCCTATTTATTTACTGCTGATTTATCAGCCATTTCTCACCCCCAAAAAGGCTCCAGATAAGTCTGTAAAACTGCCAGTGAAATCAAGACTGTCCAAAACCCCAGAATTCTAATTTTATATCAAGGAACTGAAATAAAGGAGTCTGTGAGGAGGAAGAGAGATCTATTTTATTTCAATTGGAAGCTGTTACATTGATGTGTAATGTTAGAAGTAATTGGTCTTAAAAAGATGGGAGGGTAGTGGGAGTACAAAGTTGTACTGGTATTTCTGTTCTTGTTCATCTACTATCCATATGGATAGGTCAGTGCTTGCTAATTTTATTCCTTAGATGAGTAATTCCAGACAGTTTAACTACTGGATTGAGATCAGCTGAATCCAAATGAGACAGTCTTTTCTGTATTTTTTTTTTTCATATGTAGAGCATGATAAAAGTTGTCAGACATGTATTTCTCTTATTTTCCCATGATTCATGAGGCTTGGAACAGTTGGAAGGAAGTGGCTAATAAAATAATACTGTCACACATATTGTATTTTTTTGCTAGTTTATATATAGATGTATAGATTAGATGCATAAAAGGAAGTAATATATCAAGTCCCACTGTTTAATTAAATTCTTTGCAGTTCTTAATGCTATTTTGAAATGGCTGAAAAAGGCTTTTTTATCTTTAGCTCTACTTAAGATGCCACATAAGATGGCTAGTGAAATGCATCCTGAATGACAAATAAAAGTTGGTGTGCTAGGAAGAGAAATAGATTAGCTAAACAAATCCAAGTTCTGACAGAAGCAGAAAACAGGAAAGTTGACCTTGCAATGAAAAGTTGTATATTAGGGTCTAAGCACTTCTTACCATTAGTCTGAGTGCTTCTCCTCTCTTAAATCACAAGGTGGATGTCTAATTTCTATAACTGTGTTTATACTTATGTTTTAGAAAACATGGTGCTTTATGAATAGATACAATAGAAGACCTCTAGTTAGCTCAGTCAGCAGAATTACATATCTTGTAATTATCCCATTTTAATTTTATATAAACTCAACCCTCCTTTCATAGAAGATATAGGTTCAGTAGCTACCGTTCTGCGTGGGGCATGTATCAAAGAAATTTTACTTAACCATGAAAGTAAATGAGTGAATCTTACACCTCCTCTGTTCATTTCCTTAGAAAAGAGCAAGGATTATTTCTATCAGAAAAATATACTTAGCTCTGTAGTGGATATTATTTAAGGGACAGTGTTTTACAACTGTAGAATATTGTAAGTATTGTATTTTTCTCTGTGATATCTTAAATATAAGGTGGAATGTAGAATTTAAAATTATTTAAATATTTAAAGATATTTAAATATTTAAAATAAATTTTAAAGCTGCAGTGTTTATTTGGAAGATACCTGGAAAGAGGGTAGCATAAGTCTAATGTTTGTGGTTAAAGAACTTACCTGTGTGTTTTGTGGTTATTCTTTCTCCCCACCTTTAATGTTTTAAAAAAGTCCACTGTCATGTTACGTGCTACAGGTATTCCTTTAAGTTTTTAGTTAAGGTCAGGTTTAATTGTCCCCATTTTCCATGCAAGGTGAGTTTCTTAAACTCATTGTCTTTTCGGTCCTTCTCCCAAAATAAACAGTAATATCAAGATTTATTTATATGCTAACATTAAACAGAAAAGCATGGCTGAGTTTTATTGTGTTTTATCTGCTTAGCTGTAGTTGTCAAGTTGAACAATGTTTTCCTTTTCTGAGCTACCTTGTACTTTGATTTGACAACCTTCCATACGACGACAGGCTTAGAAAGCTAGGGCTGTTCAGCCTGGAGAAGAGAAGCTGCATGGAGACCTCAGAGCAGCTTCCAGTATCTGAAGGGGACCTATAAGGATGCTGAAGAAGGACTCTTCATCAGGGACTGTAGTGATAGGACAAGGGGTGATGGATTCAAACTGAAACAGGGGAAGTTCAGGTTAGATATAAGGAAGAAGTTCTTTACTGTGAGGGTGATGAGGCACTGACGCAGGGTGCCCAGGGAAGTCATAAATGCTCCATCCCTGGCAGTGTTCAAGGCCAGGTTAGACAGAGCCCTGGGTGACATGGTCTAGTGTGAATAGTCTCTGCCCATGGCAGAGGGTTGGAACTATATGGCCTTCAGGTCCTTTTCAACCCAAACTATTCTGTGATACTATGATTCTATTTAGTCCCATTCAGTGACCCAATAAGGGTTTTAAATGTCATCATGGAGTGATATACAATAGCACATCCTAATGATGCTTCTCTTATTTTACAGACTTGTCTCTTTATAGAATCATAAACCCGATATATAATTAATTACAATATTTCAAAGTATATATAATATAGAATATATATTATATATTGTCTTGGTTTAAGCCCAGCCGGTAACTCAGAACCATGCAGCCGCTCCGTCACTCACCTTCTTCTTCTCCCTCCCCGCTCCTGGAGGGATGGGGAATTCAAATGTAAGAATCCTAATCTGTAGGCAGGTTTTATGCTGCAGAATATAGGGGAACTAAAGTTTGCAGTCAACCAGCCTTTCTCTGTCACTGCTTGCTTCCCTTATCTGAAAGATGCTAAATATCCTTCAGTTGCAGGGCTGAATGGTGACATGCCATCATTGCTATTCTATTACAAAATTCTATATTTAAAAGAATAAGACAGTTGTGATAGCACTGTATGCATTAGTGTTACGTAATGATCCCCTTGTTTACTATATATTTCCTGTGTTATCTTAAAGGATATTTTATACTTTTACTATCCTACACAAAGGTTTCTTTGGGGTTCCTGTAGGGTTCTATGGCTGTCCTGCAAGGTCCTTAAAAAGCTCACTCCAAAGTCTTGTCACATATTTAAATTATGCTAAAATATTTCTGTTGAAGTACACAACCGTAATGATTTTGTGAAGCCCTTCTCATTAGTGAAGGGGGAAAGTCTGTTTTGAAATCTGAAATAGGGCTTAAATAGTCCCTTAATTGTTATAAATGTCAAGTGATAGTGCCATGTAGTATTGTACCTGCAGAAGAGTGCCAAACAGTCAACTTTCTAATTGTGGAGCATTCATGTCAAATGGCTCTTCATATTTCAACTTTTTATTTCTTTTGGCATATGTAGGCCTTTTTGATTAGACACACAGTATCTTGTCAGTTGCTCTCTGCAGCATGTGTGTACTTTAATATGGGATGACTATGTTGAGCTAGCTCTACTGTTAACTGAAGCCCTATGAACTACTTTTGTATAGTGTGTCATATCTTGCAGTCTTTTCTGATAATTTCTTTGAGAACATAGTATTTATAGAAATCAATAACTAATCTTTCCAGTTTCTAGAAGTCTGTAATCCTCAGACTACTACTTTCCTTCCAAGCTTGTATTTGTTGCCTGGAAAGAGAGAATGGTAAGCAGGAGTGGATAGCTGTGGGCCTGCAGATAATGGTTCTCTGTAGTGTTCAGTTTAGATGGCTGTCACTGATATAAACAGTATAGGTAGTCAAATATATGTTCAAAATTATCAATTGACTGTGTAAGTGTCATACAATGGTATTACATAATAAATGTCCTACTCTGTGTGGCTTTTCATGTGGAATTAAGATGGGGGTAAGTTTTGTACTTCATGAAGTACACTTCGTAAAGTAGTGTTATGATTTTGTACTCCCTGCTGAGGAGTTTTGCCTAGATTATGATAAAGAGCTTGGCCCAAATAGAATGCACTGGGGAATGGTTGGAGGTATTAACAATTCTGTATTATTCTGTGTGAGCTGAGAAATACTTCATAATTGCTGACAGGTGGTCTAGAATTGAACACTGAAATTGCCTGCGTAATTGTAGATTGATGATATTTTATATATATCCATTTTATATTTTAACATCAATTCACTAGTCATCACATAATTATACATAAAGAGACTTTACAAGATATATGTTATTTCCTGAGGATCCATTACAGACCATCAGACAAAATCAGATTCTATTTTTTAAACTGTATATAAGGATTTTGAAAATAAGGGTTGTTTACCCAATAGACTGTAAGGATTTCTTTGGAATCACTGTAGGTAGGTACTCTACTCCTATTTAGGAAATTCTGAGATAACATGTTATGAGTTGCAATGAGTTGTTGCCATGTAACAAAAATATGATATCCTTGGGGTTAGGCTACAGCATTTACCTCGACTTATATCAGTAATCTGAAATAAAAAGCACCCACAGTCAGATCACAGTCCTGCGTGTGAAGACTTTCACTAAATGCAGTGGATTGAATCATCCTCAAAGCTGAGTGCAACCAATAAGGTCCAACAAAAGACCAGGACATGTAACCGCAGAACGCTTTCAAGGCTGACTTTTAAAGTGGAGACTAGCAGGTGTATCAGTATCTTCTGCAGTTGTTGGAGACTTTATGTACACACCCTTAAGCACTTGAGAACAGCTAAATGAGCCAGGCTGCTGTTTTAAATTGCCTCCTAGGGAAACCGCCCTTTCTGCTTTGACTGTAGGGGCAGTCTACAGATTTATGTCACTGTGCTAAATTTAGCTTGATAATATTTGTCTTTTTCCTCTTGCTGGATACACTGCATGTTACTTAGAGGTACATGAGTTGATGTTTTTGCAGGTATATTAAAGATCTTATCTTTGTGGGTATCTTAGTCCTTCCCAAACTTTGCATTTTCAAAACACTTTTTAACAGAAGAATGTTTGTCTTGATGCTGTGCTATAAATGCATCATCTCTTGATATGGATAATGAATTTCAAAATTCCTTCAGTAAAAACCAAGACTTTTTGTTTGTTTCTTTGTTTTTGTTTCAGCGTCACCAATAAAGCTAAAGCAGATTATGTCCCAGGGGAAGAGAAATAACTGATATATTAGTTTATATTTTCCAGGTGCCTTAAGGGAATTAATATTTGGCTTTCTAACTTTTGTGAGCCAGAAGCTGCACTGAAATTTTCACAGGTTATTTATTTAATACTCATCATTAGAGTTATTTTTATTAGAAGTATGTGTCTACATAATCTTTCTTTAGCCCATATCACAGTGGAATAAATTATGTCTGGAGTACATTTCATAGTTCCAAGTCCAGAGTCGGACTAAGTTTTCTGCCCCAACTCCACCTTGGAGACTTCAGGTCTTAGCTGGGACTCTGTCTTAGAATTTGGACTTTTTAAGCTTTCTGTGGTGGAAGGTTTCTACGTACCTAGTTACATGTATAGAAAAAATATTTTTCTGGCATGAGTTTCATAGACCCAGTTTCAGTCCTACTTGTACTAGCTTTAGGTTGATACATTTTATTATCAGTGAAAGTGAGGAAGGGATTATTTCCCACCTCTAACAAAGGGTATTGAAACTTTCCTATGTCAAACCAGAAATGAATCATTTCAGATGTAGTATATTAAAAATAAAAAAGGCTGAGTTTTGTGAACAAATGATTCAGCCCTGATAAAACTATGAAAAATCTGTCTTTTAATGCTGAGATTTGGGTTTCTAAAAGTTTGCTGCATCTTTGAAAATGTTGATAGAGAATGCGTAATTAATTGCTCATCACTACAGAAGTCTTACTTAATGCCTCACAAAAATACTTTTTCTTTTCTCAAATACATACATTGTCACTGACCTAAGTGGGATGTGCAAATACTGATTTTCTGCTTGTTGGTGCTGTTGGGTATTTACCCTGGTGGTACATTGTGACCAAAGCAATCTTGACTGTTTTACAAGTATGATGGGACGGATAGTGTTGTTAATGCAGCAGACTAACCCTGGGGGCTTATAGATGGGATGGTCCAGACCCTTTCTGCCCTACTACAATGGTGAGGGACCTTGTGCCTCAGGTAGTTTTGGCCTTTCCTAGTACTGTGCTGTCTGCTGCCATCCTGAGGTTGAACCACAGTGTTTTCTTCTGCTTCCCTGGAGAAATGGCTACAAGTTTGGGAAAAGAATCCTACAGGGATTTGTATGAGGGGAGAGGACCTGTGCAAGTGCCCCTGTGCTGAGGCAAGTAGACCATAAGCTGATGTACTCAAAGTGAAGAGTAGTCCCACGTTAATCACTAGCTTGTAGAGTTATGATTATCAAGACAAATGTCAACTGGAAAATTTTTCAGTAGTTGTAGCGAATCTAAAAATAAATGACAAAAGACTTGGGTCAACGTCATAGAACATGGTATTACAGGATATGGCATCCCCTTTTATATGTCGTAATTTTATTCATTGAATGAATTGGAAAAGACGGTGTTTTAACTTTAATGAGTCAGTAAGAAATGAAATAACTTGCCAACACATTCATGCATTTCAGTTGTTTTTTACAGTGCATTTTACATGAGGGGAAATTGCAAATAGTAAATGTCAAGGATTCACTTGGGGCATTACAATTTCAGAGGCATGAAGCTAATGCATATTTGTCTCATTACTGTCACCAGATTAAAGTTAGTCCATGAATGGCAAGAGCTCATAACTCATAGGAGACGTAGTTACAAATGACCTGTGGGAGGTCACAGAAACCACAACTTCCTAAATTCAGATTATGAACGTGTCATTAATAAGAAATGAGGGAGATGTTGTTCATCACCTTTCAAAAAGCTGGTTTTCACTGAAAAGAGGTGAAAGGGTTTTTATTTCCAAGTCTCAACTGATCACATCTTTGTAGAATATAGTGTATGGGAATAGTAAGGCAGTGCAGTCCTTCACATTACTTACTCATGTTATCTGTGATCTTGCTACATTAATACAACTAACCTGTTGTGCTGTATAATTTGCCTGTTGATATTTTGCTTGAATATCTGTAGAGCACTGAGGAGCAATGAGTGTTGTATGGGGGCTCTTAAATGTGATTTGTATTCAGAGGTTTTTAGCCTCTGTCTTGTTTCCACTCCCATTGAGATCTTAAATTTAGAACTCACTATATTAATTCACAGAGGGTACATCTCAGCCACAGAATGTGTGTGAGTTGCTACTGTGTTAGCTTAATCGAGTTAGCACAGAGAGACTGAGAAGCCTTCTTAAGATGTAGTCCTACATCTGAACTCATAGAATCACAGACTGGTTTGGGTTAGAAGGGATCTTAAAGCTCATCAAGTTCCAACCCCCTGCCACAGGCAGGGACACCTTCCAGTAGATCAAGTTGCTCCAAGCAACTCAAGCAACTGAATTCACCCAGTCTTTCACACCATTGTTAAGTGATGATAAATGTCTTGCATGTTTAGGATAGCCAGTCGGGATGTAAAATAATAAAGCTAAGTTTGCTCAGTCTATTAAGACAATGTGGGGTTTGGACCTTTTTGATTGTACTGGAGTATGTGCTCTAGATAGCCGTCTACTTAAGCGTATGTTTAGAAGCTACTGTTTAGTGTGTATATCCACACACTTTAGCTGGTTGCCTGCCTACTGAATGGTAAGAGCTGCAGTTAATGTATTAAATCATTTGTCTGACAAATACGTTGTCTTCCTCTGTAATTCTAAGTGCACTTTCAGTGTCAGGTTTGACTCATAAAGCCACTCATGGTTTGACTCATAAAGCCATAGATGGGTGTCTGGTAGACTCCTTCTCTTCCTCTTTTTGAGAAAGTTGTGGCACCACAGTATTCACTCAAATCTGCAATCACCTGGCATGCAAAGGATTGCAAAAATTGATAGAAGTTATGTTTGTTGGGAGGGTTTGTAGTAAGCATACATGTAAATGAACGCCATTCACTGTCAGAATAATGGATATCAGCCAAGTGTTTTAGCTCATTAGTTTATTTTTTTTCTGTGTGTTGGACAGGAATTACAGAGGTTACAAAATGAGAAACTGTTGAGGACTGAAAAATACTTTGTGCACTTTTTCAGCAGAATACATGTTTTCTCCTCTCTGATAATGTGGCCCAAGAGCATGTCTTTGGCTTGAGTTGTTTATATAAGAAGTAACAATGATTAGAAAAATTTGGGAATGAAGTTTGTAATTCTGTAAAGCCCTGGAGAAATTTAATTGCATACGCAGTGATTTACTCCAGACGTAGCACTGAAATATGTGAAATAGCTTTTCTGTCTGCTTAACCAGCTCTCCAGAAAAAATTATAAAAACGAGAGGGAGCAGGGAGAAAAGCATCACTGAGAACTGGCAACTACAAATAAGGTTAAGAAAAACTGGAGAAAATGAACAATATCTGTTTTCTGAGTACTAACTGGGTTCTAAAATCACAATGTGTCAAATTATGCAAATAGATTCATTTCTTTAAGGTAGAGTGTAGTTTTTAGGTTATTTTACATACATAATTATTGTACTTCTTGACAGTAGAAAGTTTATAGTGGTTGGGGTAGGTTCCCAGTAACTGAAAAAGAAAAAGAAAACATTCCCCTCTTTAGAAGGACAAGGAAGAGGATTTGGAAAGGTACAGGCCACACACAGCAGGAACAAGAAGCCAGCCTAGCAAGTGCAAATTGTGCCTGATCAACCTGGTAGCTTTCTGTTGTGAGTTTACTTGCTCTCATGATGTTTTTCTTGGCTTCATCAAGACTTTTTTACAAGGTGTATCCTTACAGCCAAGATGGTTAGATGCGTTTGGATTGGTGACCGCAAAGTATGTGGAAAACAAGCTGGACTCCTGAATACAAAGTTGGCAACTGCCTACTATAGCAGCAGCATCTTGCAGCAGTCAGGCTAGTGCCTGGATGATGAGAATGAATGGAATGCTTTCTGTAAGTCTGTGAGTGGTACCGAATCCAGGGTAGTAGTTACACTGCCGAGCAACGCTACTATTCCTAACAAGCTGGAGATACGGTGTGATAGGAACCCCATGAAATTCAGCAACAGTGAATGCTGAGTCCTGCATCTGTGATAGAAGAACCCCGTGAAAAGCTGAGGCTGAGTACCACAGGCTAGAAAACAGCTTTGCAAAACCAGACATGCAGAACTGCCCTCTTGGACAATAAATTGAATGAGGCAGCAGTTTGCCTGTGTGGCAGAAGAGGCCAACTGTATTCAGGGCTGTACTAGCGTGGAATGTAGACATAGGAAAGTATCTCCATTGCAAAAGTTTTTTGTGTCATTTGTATCTTTTTAAACTCAAGCACTTTTTTTCCTTACAGATGGGAAAGAAGACCTTTAAAACACGCCTTACTGCTATAATAACATATTGTATCTCTTTGTGTCTAACATTGCAGTCAAGAGATTTTGTAGAATGTAAATTTCTTTCAGTTGCTTCATTTCTATGAGTCGGTTTGCTTTTTAAATTAGGTCTGAGCTGTACTGATGGGTGACTCTTAACAGACTCCTGCCTTGATAGTTTTGTGGTTTGGGTATTTTGGTTTCTGTTTGTTTGTTTGTTTGGGTTGTATGTTTAAGAGGTTTGGGTTTTTTTGTTGTGGGTTAAGGTTCCTTTTGTGGATTTTGGGTTTTTTTGTTTGGTTCGGTTTGGGATTTGTTAGCTTGATTTGGGCTTTTTCGTTTTGTTTGTTTGGTTTTTTATGTTGTGTGTTTTTGTTTGTGTTTTTTAAAATCATAGAATCACAGAACGATTTAGGTTGGAAAGGACCTCAAGATCACCCAGTAGACTATGTTGCCAAAGTCTCTGTTCAACCTGGCCTTGAACACTGCCAGGGATGGAGCATTTACCACTTCTCTGAGCAACCTGTGCCAGTTCCTCACCACCCTCACAAGGAAGAGCTTCTTTCTTATATCTAACCTGAACTTCCCCTGTCTTTGTTTGGACCCATCACCCCTTGTTCTATCACTACGGTCCCTGGTGAAGAGTCCCTCTGCAGCATCCTTTTAGGACCCTTCAGGTACCGGAAGGCTGCTCTGTGGTCTCCAAGCAGCTTCTCTTCTCCAGGCTAAACAGCCCCAACTTCCTCAGCCGGTCTTCATAAGGGAGGTGCTCCAGCCCCTGTTCATCCTCGTGGCCTCCTCTGGACTTGCTCCAACAGCTCCATGTCCTTCCTATATTGGGAACACCAGAGCTGTGCAAAGGGTTGCAAGTGGGGTCTCACGAGAGCAAAGTAGAGGGGCAGGATCACCTCCTTCGACCTGCTGGTCACGCTTCTTTTGATGCAGCCCAGCACGCAGGGGGTTTCTGGGCTGCGAGTGCACACTGAAGCTGGCTCATGTTCAGTTTCTCATCAACCAACACCCCCAAGTCCTTCTCCTGAGGCTGCTCTGAATCTCTTCTCCACCCAACTTGTATGTGTGCTTGGGATTGCCCTGACCCAGGTATAGGACATTGCGCTTGGCTTTGTTGAACTTCATGAGGTTGGCATTGGCCACCTCTCAAGCATGTCAAGGTCCCTCTGGATCCCATCCCATCCCTTCCCTCCTGCACGCTGACCACACCATGCAGCTTAAAAATACATTTTGATAAAAGAAAAATTTGAGATTCATGCAAAGAGAAAAACTGCAAGAACTAATTTTATATACCTTTAAACAAACAAACTCAGCATAAAAAGTAAAATATTCCTCTATGGCAGAAATCTGAAACAAGGTAAGACCTATAAAAGCTGAATTTCCAGGCACATCTTAAAAGTATTTGTGTATTTGATTTTAAAGTGAGTCAGCTCCTTTAGAGCTTCAGATTTGGCCCTTTGTGACAGAAGGGAGAAACATCGTAGAATTTCTTAGGTCAGCTTGAAAAGCAATTTATTTTTTATAAAATAATGAACCCAAAATAAGCATTTAAATTTTTTGCATTTCCCTGTAGGGGTGGGGGGGCCACCCCTATGTGTGTGTGTCCCAACAAGCTTTGTACATTTCTATGCAAATCCAACCAACTCTCATTCAATTGAAAATTCCTAATATTAATCATAAATCTTTATAATACTTCTCTATAATATGGGAGATCTCATACCTCAGCAGAAGAGGCTGTGTTGCATATTTGTAACGTTAACTGTGAATGCTTCAGATCATGAGAAGGAATGTGAGTGTCAGCCTATCTAGACAGAAAATTGCAGTAGGAAGTAGGTAGCTTTTATATGTAGGCAGCATTCGTTTACCCCACTAATAGTATTGTAGGTCTTTATGATCTCTGTAATCTGTATTTTGGTAGGTCATAGCCTATTACAAAGTAGGAATCTCAAATTCCTGGTATTCTAGAAATGAGCAGAGGCTGCGATTTTTAAGGTGTGAATTAAAATATAAGTGCTTCCCCAACTTTTGTTTCTACGTAGATCCAACATAATGTTGCATTATTTTCCACAATCCATTACACTTAACGGGTTAATGAACACTCTGTTGTGTGTGTTTGTGGAGAGAGTAAA